>PVJD01016740.1:0-19914 GCA_004026545.1 Mormoops blainvillei
ACAGAGGCATCAGCCTCAGGACAGAGGCGTCGCAGCAGAGTCTCCTGCTGGTGCGGGATGGGGGTCAGGAAGACCCCAAGAGGGGCCTGTGAGTTGGGCCGGGAGTGAGAGGAAGCTCTGTGAGCTCCTCTCTGGGCTGATCTTGGCTTCCATCAGAGTAGCTAGAGCACTCTGTGTTAGGATTATGTTATGTTTTGAAGAAAGGGCATCATTTTTAAAACAGTCTGATGGCCACTGATCTGATCCTCCCGCCCACTTTACAGAGGAAGAGTGGGGTGCAGGGAAGGGAAGTTACATGTCTATGGTCACACAGATCATTTGTGAGAAAGACAGGACTAGAATCCAAGTCTTCCGGCTCTCATCTCCTATTGGGAACTAAACACCAACGGCGAAACAAAACAAGAAAGGACCACATAGTGGCAGGCCAAGGACATTATCTGTCAGATCAAATATCTTGATGCTCAGTCTGGGAAACAGGGTTAGCGCTCCCAGGGGGCTGCCTGAGTAAGGCCAGCGAAGCTTAGCAGGAAAACAGCTAGACATCGCCACGAAGGAATCTCTGCCATCAACACCCAGCTGCCCATTGCACAGGTTTTAATTAGTGACTTCAGTACCACACAGCCTGAGTTCATTCACGGTGACCTAAAGATCGGGGGGACTTCCTCGGAAATAAAGTAGACCCAGATTTCTCACAAAGAAAAAATATATTCCATTCCTAGGGAACCCTAGCACCCCCATGCTCAGTAAACAGACTTCTGCAGTCATTTGCTCATGGCGAACGGGCCGTGCTGGGAGCTCGTGGTGGCAAAGGTTGGCCGGCAGGTTTTGGGGGCAGGCTTATGGGGTGGGTTTTTGGAAAACGAGCTCCCTACAGGTCAGGTTGCGCAGCCATTCATGCCCCAGGAAGCGCGGAAGGCAATCTGCCATCAGAGGGAGCAGAGGCCAGCATCGCGCATGCCTTGCAAGCCGGGCAGCACTGGCAGGCAAGTCTCCACGCCATGGAGCTCGCACTGGGAGCCACTCTGCGTAGTGTGCAGGTGACGAAAGGGGGTGGTGGGTGCTTGGATCACTCATCATCATGTTGGGCAGTTGACATAAATATGCCCCAATCAAAGGGTTCCTTGGAAGAGTGGAAAGGGAGAGTTTGCCCAAGTGGCTCCTGAAACTCAGGGTGACAAGGACATTTCCATATAAGGTGGTTTGCAATGAACAAAGTGTCATGGGTCTTTGTTTAATCCTGTTGTCCTAGGATAATAGCAAACTTTTTCACTCTCAAAAGTATCCTAACTTGAGTAAAAAAAAAAAAATCACATGGTCACCCTAGTCACGGGGTCCTTTATAACACACTTTCCTAAGGGTAATGGTTTAAAATACCACTTTGGACCACGACTTCTTGTCTATACCAAGGATGACAAACCGTGGGCATACCTACCCCCTTCCAACTCCCATACCCATGACAGAAATTGTTTATGGATCACAGATCTCGTTCCCGCTTGTCCCAGACAAAGCCATAGAATCTTCTGAAAACAATTCTCCAGAAAATGAGTTGACTCCTGCGTTGATACTGATTTGTCCTTGCTGGCCTACAGCTCATCTATTCAGGAAGCCACTCGAGAGGCATCGGCTTCCTGAGGCCATGGGGACAGAGCCACAAAAGCCTTGACCTGACTGTACCTAGGCATTTGTCTTGGTCAAAGCCAAGGCTATTCTCTTATTCCTTTGGGAACTGGCAAGGACTCCTGCCTAGGATGTCTGGAATCCAACCAACAGTCCCTGACTTCCAAGCTGACCAAACCAGCGAGAGCCCCACAGTTCTAGTTCGAGCCCTGTATTTGGGTGTTTACATTGCTCTGAAGGACGGTCTGTCAGTGGCTTGCTGTAATGGAGGCCTTCCAATTGGTTTTATGGATCTAGTTTCACTAGTGTTTGTTTTTCCCTCCCAGATTTTGGCGATGGTAGAAGGCCCGATTCAGACACGTTTTGCTGAAATGGAACACACTGCCTCATAGAACAGATCCTTTCGTTCTTGTATTAGGAAATTAAAACCATTCATTTGCATGAATTAGGGGACACCTTACTGCAGAAGTATAGGACAAACATTGAATCCTTTCATTTTTAGGAGATGGAGGCATAAGTTTAACTTGAAACAGAAGAAAATTGACCTTGCAAGAACTCTTTTCCCCCAAACAGGGGAAGACACTAAAACAGACAGGCTAGAGGCCGGTGGCACACTTCTCTAGGAATGGGCGGGACCCTAACAAGATAGGTGGGTGTGCGTGCGGAAACGTGTGGGGGGGCAGTTTCGGCAGCATGTTTAGTGAGACCGCAAAAAGCACGCCTCTCCAGGTGGTGAGTGAGAGCTTCCGGAGGAGAAAGTCTTCTAAGATCTTGGGTCCATTAATTTTTTTCCAGAAAATCTTTATTGAACACCTACTATGTATCAGGCACTATTCTAGGTTCTGGGAATACAATCACAGACAATAAAAGACAGAGATAAAAGTCTCTTTCTTTCTATCTCTGTCTCCATGGCTACCTTTCTCTTGCCACTCACTCACATACACACATATACACACAGGGGCATTAATAGTGCTTTTCTCTGCATGGTGGCATTATTGGTCTTTATCCCCCCTTTTGGTCCAATCGTATATTTTCATTTTTCTACAATAAACATGAATTTCTTTACTCAGATAAAAAGATCTTTAACATTAAACATTAAAAAGAAGGAACTCGAGTTGGTGAATACACAATATACAGTTGATATAGAATTGTACACCTGAAACCTATATAATTTCATTAACTAGTCACCCCCAATATAGTCAATTAAAAATATAAAAAATAATAAAACAAACAAACAACAACACAGAAGAAGGCACTGAGAACAAATGCCAGAGAGACACAAGGCGGTGGGCCTCCAAGGGACAGCTCTCGGCATCTGTTTGTGCATGTGAACGATAAGGTGAGGACAGGGCATCAAGGTCTCCCTGAGCGCTCCCTTCCCCTCTCTCGTCTCTCCAGCGGCCTCACGCGGCCTCAGCTGTGCAGGCCTGGGAGCCTCCCGCCGGAGCGGGAGTGAGGTGCAGGACCGACCCTCACTGACATGGGGCTTCTTGGCTTACCAGGAGGAGGCTTTTTTAGCAGGATGAAACTTTTTAGTCAGTTCACTAAACACCTGCTGAAATAATCTGAGTGTATCCTTAGCCTCAATAATTATATGGTAAAAAAATATAAAAGAAGAAGTGTTTTTACAATAAGATTCTTTCCTGTTCAAACAACGGGGGGCGGGGTGTGTGTGGATCTTTTCCCCACCAGATTTAACATCAAGATAATATTGGAGAAGAGAATAAATGTCAAAAGAAAAATATCATATGATTATTCAAATGATAGCAATATCAAAAGGCACTCAACAAGCATGTCATTTTCTTTCCTTTTTATTTTTAAAGTGAAATAAGACCCTCTCTGGGCCACCAGCTGTGACAGAAAGGGCTTTTTGGCCTAAGAAGGATGTGGCTGATCCACTCCTGTCTTCCCATAAATGGTTGGTAAACATGGGTGAGGCAGGTCCTGCCCTGGTTTTGAAAGAAACCCAACAACAACTCCGCCCATATCTCAAGGAGCTGACACAATTTTCAGTACGTGAGTGGGATTTGGAAATGGAAAGCACTTTAGAACAACGTCAAGCCGACCACCAAGCCATAGCCCTCAAAAGGAGGTTCCATATTGCTTTACAGTTCAGTATGGGCCAGCAAAATTCCACCTGCAAACTCTCTACAAAATAAGTACCCTAGAATGTTCCAGAGAAACCCAGTTCCGTGGACTTGTGGAGGCCATCCCTGTCAATATTGTGACCGCATTAGTAAGACGTGGCTTGTGCTTAGGGTTATAAACGAGGTACAACAAAGGGGAAAAAAACCAAACAAACGGAAAGACTAGGACAGAAAAACTACATATTTGATGTCACTCGAGCCAGTTACCTGAGCCTAGAAATATTGATTTCATTCTCTCACCGCCTGGCCTCTCAGATGCAAAGTGACAAGCTACACGTCATGTATACCTGGTTTTTCATTTTCTTCCATGGGCCGTGATTCCTTCAGTATCTGAGGCACTGACCTCCTAGCTGAGAATATGACAGAGAGTTGGCACCCTATGAATGGTTGCTGGGGAGTGGATGGCTGAATGAATAGGTGGACAGACAGATAGATGAGGGGACAGGTAATGGCACTATTATGAAAGATTTGTCCCTTCTGAACCCGAATGCCACCGGGCCTGCCCTCAGGGGCGCCATTCACTCAGCAGACCCAACAAAACCATCTGCCATGAACTTCAGTCCTCACGCCTCCCTCCGGTGGGGAACCTCTGCCTTACACATGGCCAAGGCTCATTTCACTTCTGTGGTTTCACTTTTCACAAAAGCCCTGTGGAGGAGTTGTTATTATTTCAGTGCATGGATGAAGAAGCCATGAAGGCTTAGGGAGAATGAGTGACTGTCTTGCAAATGCACCTGCTGACAAGCAGAGGCCCTGGGTTCCGTGTCTTGGCCCTTGGTGAGCAAAGCAGGCTCCCTTGAGCTCTCCCACACTGGTCCGGGCCCCCCATTCTGCAGTGTGCTGAAGAGAAAGCTGTCCTTTCATTTACAGCTTCTTCCCTTTCCCCCCCTATGAACATGTAAACCATCCATAGGCAGGGTTATGGGATTAAGTTAAGCATTTACTGGTCAAGGCACCTTGCGTTTAATAAATATGTATTTGAAGGAATGAACTAGATCCTTTCCAAAGAGCAGTGTTCCTTAGGGGAGAGTTGCCGGCAGCATGAGCCTGGGCTTAGAGGTAGGGGCCCTGCGAGGCAGAACAAATGCCGTGCATGCAGACACACGAGCTCTGGTCTGCCTCACGTCTGGCTGGGAAGTGGCACTCGTGGATCCACCCTTCTCCCAGGAGACGACGATGAGAGGAACTTGGCCTTGGCTCTCGGCTAGTGAGAGAGGGGAGTCTGGGTGAGAACTCCCATACTCTGACTCCAAGTTCAGCTTTCTCTTCTATCTCACCTGCAACCGGCCTTTTCTTCCCCACAACGGACTACACTGCAGACCTGTCCTGATTTTGCAGGTCTCTGTTCAAACTCACCGTGGAGCTATGATGCCAATGTACAAGACCTGTAAGAAATTTCTCAGAAACGGCCTTTCTTTAAAAAGTAAAATAAATATTGACTCTTAACTGAATCAATTTTCATGGCAAAACGATGGAGAAAATAGAGAAATACAAAATGAAAATAAAGTTATCCACAATCTCACCAATTGAGACAACCACGATTTTAAATTATTTCTTCAGTCTTTTTCCGAAGGGTGTGGGTGTGTATGTGCAGTATTTTGTGCTTAATTGAGGTCATCACTATATGCTGTTTTAAGCTTATATTTTCACTTTTATCTTACGCATTTTACCATATCATTATAATCCTTCAAAGACTGACATTTTAACAGCTGCATTATATTGTAACAAACAGGTCACCATAATTTATTTTACTAATTCTTTTCTTTTTAAAATATTTTATTTAGTTTTAGAGAGGGGGGAAGGAGAAAGAGATGGAGAGAAACATCAATGTGTGCTTGCCTCTCACGTGCCCCCTACTGGGGACCTGGCCACAATCCAGACATGTGCCCTGACTGGGAATCGAACTGGCAATCCTCTGGTTCGCAGGCTGGCGCTTAATCCGCTGAGCTACTCCAGCCAGGGCCTAATTCTATCTTGGGAATTTAGGTTATAGCCCCCCCCCTTTTTTTTTTTGGTATCATAAATGATGCGCTGATGAATACAAAATTGTCTCTATTTCCAATTCATTCTTCAAGATGCATTTATAGAAAAGGAATTACTGGGTGACAGGGCATGCACCTTGAGGCCCTTCATGCATATGGCCAACATGTTTTCCAAAAAAGTTGTAGCAAGCTACATTAAAATTGTATAAATAAAAAAAAAATCTTTGCCCCTTGGTCTCCTTTAACTTCAGAAGCGACTGCTCTTCCGGAAAGACGATGTTCCCTCCCCTAAATGATAGGAGACAGTGAGGCAACAGCTGCCATTGGGTTCCTCCCAATGAAGCTCTTACTTCATCTCACTTCGTCTCTGACTAGCAGATGAACACGCAACACTCGTTAAAAGAGGCCAAAATGCCCTGTATTGTTTTTTAAAGGCCTCTGGTGAGCAGGCGGCAGTGAAGTCCTGAGAAGGGCTGAATCCATCCCAAGCTTGTAAACCACGGCGCACAGGCCTGGAGGAAGCACTCCGTTCGAAAGGCAGCGGCGGTTCAGAGCTGTGTGGCCCAAATGCCTGGGGGCTGTTTGTCAGTAGTGTTTTTTAGAAAGTGCAGAACAAGACTGCACCCCAGGAACCGCCCGCAGCCTTCCAAGCCGCCTGGGTCCTGCTGCGCTCCCGACATGCGCCCCACGCCTCCTCCGACAGCATCAAAGGATCGGCCCCACAAGGACACACACTGCCCCGCAGTCTCTCCGAGGATTGTGAAGGATTGCAGTGACTGCAAGTAAAGAATTTCTGTTACCAGGCTCCACAGACGTGAGAAGGCGAGAGGTTAAAGCCGAGGGCCGCGTCTGTGGTGAGGTGGTCTGTCATTTCTCAGACCTCTGAAATGAAATGATTCCGGGGGAAAATCCTGTGATCTACAAATATGTCCTGGATTTCATACGTTGCAATCTCACTAACATTCCAAAAATGTCATTGTCACTGCTGTTCTTCAGGTCTGTGCTCTTCCATTGCGGATGCAGCTTGTGCTCAGGGCTCAGGCAGAACTGGGTGACCCTGAGCAAGTTGCTTAGCCTCTCTGGGCCTAGGTTTTCTCATCAGATAAGTGGGTCAATATTAATGTAACACGCTTTCCATAAGTACTAATCTTAATACAAGTTTGAAAGGAGATTCATCCAGCTACAAACTATTGGCACATTTTACTTCTAGAAGCCACTCTTCACGAGCCTCCTCGTCCGAGGAAGGGAGAGAAATGACACCTGAAGGGCCACGTCTGCATTGTGTTAGCCGCCCCTGCCAGCCACAGAACGGGGGGAGGAATTTGTAACAAGTGCCAAAAATAAAATTATTAAAGGACCCGTGGTTGTCCCTGTCCCCACTTAGCATCTATCAGAGGACATGAAAACACACAAAGGATGTGCAATTGTGTGAACACTGCACAGCGTCAGGACTTTCCCTCTGATTCTTACCTCCCCTCTTTCAGTTATAAGCAAGCTCCCTGAAATCCCGCGAAATGGCAGAGTGCCTCCCGGCCCCAGGGCGTACGTGGGCACAGCTTTGGGTTAGACAGCCCCAGGCCCTGAGATCTAGCGCTATTCTGCCACTGGCTGCCTAAGTCACTGCCTCCCTCAAAAAAGAAAAAAGAAAAAAAAAAAAGAAAAAGGCGACTGAACTAAGGGTTATTTCTAAACTCTTATTCAGTGATATGAGAGTATGTGGTTCTAGTTCCATAAGCAATTTTAAGCTCTAAACTATCTTTTCCTGTGGATTTTATAAAAGTCTCTTCTCTTTTATAGTGTAGTTGTTCACATCAGTGTGAGCAGATGAGTCAAAGAGGGTTTGAACATCAAGTTGAAACAAGTTTATGTGACTACTGGTAGACTTGTGGGATTCAGTGCAAAAAACCTGCATTGAATTAGGTCAAGTCAACAGACTTGATCTGATTGAAATCAAAATTTTACTGAACAGCTATTCACCGTCACACTGTAACAAACTCCCATGCGACACCAAGCTATCCACTAGCTCCGTATGGACACAGGCTGTGATAGGAAGAGAACCGAAAGCAAGGAAGCCTATCGATTATTTTAATGATATTATTTTGCTTACTTACAAAGTTCTCATAAATCATTAAATGTTTTATTGAAGAATATTTTCCATCCAGTGAATAAGCTGAAAATCTATACCTAGAGCAAAATGCAAGACACTGTTAGAATCACCTCCATTTTAGATGATTCTGATTTAGTGAGTTCCTCTACACTCCAGGTAGAACCACCTTAACCATTTTATTCCAGAAACTGCTATCTCAGATCTCTTTTGTGTCCTTTACCATTTGGGATATTTTAAAATACAGAGTTTACATAAATTGGTAACGGAAGGTCATTAGTGGGCCCTTCTTGGTTATCTCCATTAGGCTGATAAGCTCCCATATCAAGCTGTGTGCTCTCATCTCTTCCACTTCTGTTTTATAGATAGAAAACGGCATGAAAGCCAAGCACCGGGGGGATGGCAGGAGGCAGTGATCCAGTGGCCACACTAAGTACCCCCGTGCCGTCCCCAATAAACGCACGAGCCAAAAGCTGTGTGTGCGCTGTGCCAACACAACTTCAGAACAAGTTCCCATCCCTCCAACCCAAATGCTACTTCTAAAGTACCCCCATCTCTCCACTTCCATCCCCCCCAGTTTGGAGCTGCCACTGTACCCAAGGAGGCTGGCAGAGAGACTGAGTGCTCCACTGGAAGGAGCCAAATCTGGGCAAGTATATCTAATGGTTCTGATTGACTAAGAAATAACTCTGTTTCGATCAGAAAAACCCTTGGAGGCAAAGGATAGAAATTCAACCTGAAGAACAGAGCAGAAAAAGGAATTTATCAACACGTATAAATTAAAAATCCATGAGGAATGGAGATAGTTCTTCACATGGCTGGATCCATATATACTGTTACCAGGAATCTTGATTTTTCTATGTTCTGCGCTGGCTTCGTTTCCAGTTGGCACTCTGCCTATGATAGCAAAGGGAGCCACCAGCACTTGACGCTTATGTTCCGCCAGGATAGAAACGCCGCGGAGAACACGTGCGGCCTTCTCGGTGGTTCTAGCAAATACAGTCTCATCGTCGGACCTATATCACGCGCCCATCACTTAACAAGACCTGGAGTGGTGCGTGCTCCTGGGGCTCGAGGGTGGGGCAGACCACCTGCAGCTCATGAACTGAGAATGAGAGAGGGCACAGCAGAAGTCAAGGTGATCCCTCAAACCTTTCCACACTCAGGAGGCTTAGCTATCTGAACCCTATTAACCCTAGGACTTTTTTCTGTTCTCAGTTTGGTGCACACTAAATGCGATTATTAAATCACGACCAAGAACTGGAATGTAATCAGCACCGTGGGGGCACCCCTGTGCTGCCTTCCTAGCACTAGCCACCTAGCTTTGACCAGTGTCCTGACTTCTAACGCCAGAGATACATTTGCCTATTACTCTACTTCATATAACAGAATTGTATAGTATGCACTATTTTATGATTGTGCAATTTTCTAATTGCACATTCTACTTCAATAAAAAGTTTAGTTTGAAAAAAAGAGCTGGCTGTGCTATTTCCTCCACCCTATCAACATCATAAACTGTTTGACTTTCAAGGATTTTCTCAGCTTTTTCAGAAATGGCCTTCTCTCCAAACAAAACAATCTCTTAGATAGCACATTCTTCTAGCATCTGCAGTGAACCACGGGTGGCCAAGGTCACTGGCAGTGGGGCCCAGGGGAGGGACTTGCCACACTCTTCAGCCTCCCACCTCATGGGCACAGCCTTTGAGCCTGAGTTCTGTCCTCTCACAGGTGGGTGTTTAGAAAGACATCAGCCTTTGCTGGTCTTTGCATCTGGATGGCAGAGGTGAGCAGAGAGCAGCTGTCAATCAAGTGATGGTCTGCTGGCAAAACTTTGGAGACTCCTGGGTAGGAGAGAGGTGGCGTTATTGGGTCACTCCAGAACAGTGGTTCAGGAACCCCTTAAAGGGCCATGACAGTTACAAACTCATCCTCTGCTGCTCCACACTGAAGCTCATCCGTGGATAAACTCCAAGAGTCTATGGTTTCCAGGTGAAAAACTTCTCTACGGGGCAGAGGCAGGGACGGCCAACAAACAGACACTGGCCACAAACGGACTGGCCATCCTCAGGAGGCAGGGTGCCCCCCGCCCCCGCTCTAGAATTGGGCATGCAGGAGATGGAGGAACTCCTACAAGGTGTACTACAGTCAGACTGCTGGGGTGAGTGAGAAGATGGATTAAACAATCTTCAAGGGCCTTTTTATTTTATTTTTTGGTTTTTAGTTTATTTTTATTTTAATAACTTTTATTACTGAGTATACACTGGGTACTAGCAAAGAACAGAGTATTCACCCTGGGGATTTAAATCTAAGTTAGAAAGGACACTAAAACCCAGGTACAAACCTAATAAAATGAGCAGACCACAAGGATCTCTTTCCATCTGAGATTTCTCTCCCTGTTGGGTCCACTGAGCACACTTCCTAGTGTTTTTGGACGCTGCTTTACATACTATAGGTATTCAATAAACACTTAATATAACCCATTACATCATCAGGCTAAAGAAGAGAAATCACAATCATATTAATAGAGACAGATGAACCACTTGACAAAATCCGACACCAAGGCTCTTTTTAATGCTCTGATTTCAGTATTCTAGCAAAGCCCCTTGAACAGGAGCCTAGGAGCTAAACCATTAAAACCAATGCTGGTATTCCTCAAAAAGCTAACCATGGTATTATCACATAACCGAGGAATTCCCCTCCTGGGTACATACCCAAAAAACCAAAACAGGCACTCGGCCAAAAGCTTGTACCTGGATGCTCACAGCTGCACTGTTCACAACAGCCAAAACATAGGGACAATCCAAATGTCCATCAACAGGTGAATGGGTAAACAAATGCGGTATATCCATGCCACAGAATATTATTCAGCTTTGGAAAGGAATGAAGTTCTGAGACACACTATAGCGAGAGTGAACCTCAAAAATATTATGCTAAGTGGAAGACACCAGATACAAAAGGCCATGTATTGAAGGACTTCATTGATATGAAATACCTAGAAGAGCAGAATCCACAGAGAGCCGATTAGTGATTGCCAGGGGCTGGTGGGAGGGGTAAATGAGAAGTGACTCCTTATGGGTACAGAATCCTTCAGAGGGGTGATGAAAATATTCTGCAACTAGACGGAGATGATGGTTACGCAGCATTACAAATGTACTACATGCCACTGAATTGTAATTTTACGTTTTGTGAATTTTACCTAAATACAAGATTAATAAATAAAACCAAAGCTGAGTGAGCACCCACTTTGCCAGGCAAACATGGGTCCCATCATTCTGGATCTCTTAATCAGGCATGCCCAACGCATAGTCATTTCCTGGATTTGGAAATGTAGAACAAAGCGAAATAACAACAACAACAACAACAACATCAACAAAAACACTTGTCACTCCAAAAAGGTTCTTTAGCTTCTGAACACCTTCCGGCTGGAAACTGGAGAGGTGGATATAAATAAACTACCCGCAACTCAAAAGGCCAAGGGTTTTAAGCTTGAAAACACCCTGGGAACTTAAACAGAGGCTGAGGTAGTGTTTGCCCCTAAACTCAAAACAGAGCAAAGGAATTCACTCTAGACCTATTAGGGTACACACAGCCTTGAGAAAACATAACAGTGTTTGAAGGCCTCAAAATCATCTACTGTATTTCGTTTAAGGCAGATCCAGCAATTGGCGTGGCCATGAGAATCATTCCCCCAATACCCACCCCCGTGTTTCTTTAAGCTTCTTGTCCCACTGAGAGCAAGACCACAGCAGTGGAACCCAGACAGCCAAGCCATTCTCAGATTTAAAGTGTTCTATAAAGTGTAAATAATTCCATGGTCTATTCCACGACAAAGCTGGCAACTTTCCCATTTGAGACTTACTCCAGGATACCCCTGAAAACACGGATTCTTGAAGTCTGTTGCATGGGAGGGTCTCTCAGACCTTTACTAGATAGAAATTTCTATCCCACCCCAATCCATTCTCTCTCTCTCTCTCTCTCTCTCTCTCTCATACACACACACACACACATATCCCTAAGGGTGCCTTGGCTTCCTGGAATAGTTACCTCTTCCTTGGCTGAATTGTTCTCCTTATGACAAGAGGGAAGGTTTGTGACCTTCTCCTGTGATCCAGCTGAACAGAGATGACTTCATCTCAGAATCATGTGCACCCACCACTCACAGATCGTATAGTTAGGGCCTGCCGGAAAAGGCAGTGCAAAGTGACAATACTACTCAAGTGCTCTTGTCAAAGCTGCTCTTCATGGTGCCTTAAACTAGAGGGCAACAAGAAAGAAGTCATCTCCAGAGCCAACTTGTAACATAGAAATTTCCATTCCTTAAGAGGTGTGAAGAGTTTTTACTTGTCCTCAATTCCGTCTTGCTGGAAGTACATAGGAGTTAGGAAAATCAAAGAGCAAGTATTGATTAAGCACCAACTCTTGTGTCTGGCACTTGAGATGGGAAGAGTTGTAAGACACACTCTCGGTCCTCTTAGAATGTAGGATCACTTTGGGTGGAGAAGCCACATATTTTGAGAACAGACATACACATTTTGTAAAAAACCCTGAGGTGAAGAGATTGTTTTTAAGTTGGTAGATGGGTGAAAAAACTGGGGACAGACCTCAGACTCCTAATCTCACATGAAAAAGCAGTCTCTGAAAAGAGAACAATCTGAGTTGTTTGTTTGATTTTTTTTTTTCCCTTGGAAAAGAGATCATTCAGGGACTATATAGAGGAGGTAGTCTATTTACGGGTACCAGTCGCTCCACGCTCAAGTGTGTCTGTAAACATTTTTCAAATCTTTACCTGTATGTTCATTGATGTGTGTGTGTGTGTGTGTGTGAGAGAAAGAGAGAGAGAGAGGGAGAGAGAGGGAGAGGGAGAGAGAGAGAGAGACTGGTTGCCTTTCATATGCCTTCGGACCAGGGATCAAACCTGCAACCTTTTGCTGTATGGGGAAGACACCCCAGCCAACCAAGCCACCCGGCCAGGGCAGAACAACCTGAATTTGAATACTGTCCTCAAAGCCTACAGGCTTTGTGACCCTAACAAGATATTAAACCTTCCCAGACCTCACTTTTTGCATCTATAAAGTGGGCATCATGCCACCTGCGGGGCAAGGCGGTTGTGAACATCCAAAGAGATGTCGGGTTAACAGACCACTGAGGCCGGGGGCCAGGTTCCGGTATTAGGCATTGACTAAGTGACACCTAACTTACCAAGATGTGGAAATGCAGAAGAGAAACAGATTTAGGGGAAATAGGGCCCCATATTGCAACTCACTAAGCCAACATGTCTTAAAAACATCCTTGTTATTAATACATATTAATTGATCAAATGCAACATTAGGTATTGCTACTAAGATTCCTTTTTTAAGAAATCTAAGGAATGAAAGGTGGGGACAAATTTGCAAAGCAGGTGTAATTTGATTGCATTTGAGATTTTTAAAAAAGACAATATATAAATATAAATGATAGTTATCAAGGGTCTCGTACTTTTCGCTTTATACTTTCCTTATTACTTTCATCATAACATTTTTTAAAGAAAAAAACAAGAGTCACTCCTTTCGAGTCAGGCTTTGTAGTTCCTAAAGCCCCTCTGAAAATGTACAGCGTGTCCCCTACTGGAAGCCAGAAGCTCTCAGGACACCCGAGGGGAGCGGAGTTGGCAGGGGAGAAACCATCTGCTGAGTCAGTTTTGCGGACAGCCCCATGCAGGATGCCCTGAGCACTTTCCAGCTGCTCCCACATGAGTCCATCACTAATGCATTCAGCCTCCTATCTGCCTTTTCTTCTAGTTTCATAGTTTCCAGTAAATCGGGCACACTCACGGTGGAGGCATGTTTAAATTCAGACTGTGAGTGTCCCTGTTTTTATTTATCTCTGTGCTGCTCCTCTTTTGCCTCATCCATCAAGATGAGCTCAGTCATTGATCACCTCCTCCAGGAAGGCTTCCCTGACCACCCCAGGCTGTTAACAATATATTTTTTGATCTCCATCATGCCATAAGCATGTGCTGATTATAGCACTTGTCCTACTAATTTTTAAATATACTTTTGTTTCCTCCATTAGACTGGGAGCTTAGCGTGGAAGCCTGTCATACTTTTTGTCTACCCAATGCCTTTTGACACCTTTCCTATGTCTACAGAGCTTCCCATCTCATGATCCCACACCTTCAAGGTAGAAGGTAGAAACTTGCTTTCCCAGCTTCCCTTCCCAGCCAGGCATGTGACCTGGACTCTGCCAGTAAGAGATAAGGCGCATGAAACAGTGGTGGCCTTGGCGGCTGCAAAAACCAAACTGTCAAAGACATCAGAAGCAGAAAACCTTAAAGCAGTTTCTTGGGCTCAAGGTCGAGCTCTGGTGCCCATGGGTCTCCCCGGAGCAGTGCATTGCCTGGACCCGGCTTCGCTTCCAGGCCGGTTCCGCCTGTGCCGGAGCTGATTTAATGAATTAGCCCTCTGCTGATGCCAGCTGGCGCGGGTCCTGTTGTCTGCGACCAGCATTCTTCACCGATAGCTGAGGTCCTCAAGGTGGGAATGGAATCGGGTCCATTTCTCGGTCACCGTCTAGCAAAGGGTTATGCGCGTCCCCCATTCACCTGCCACATTGAATTCAAGCCAGAATACTGATTTAAGCATTATGGCAGGTGCTCCATCAATTATGTTAAGTAAATTAAAAAATGGAAGAAGCCATACGGCAAATGATTAGCCTCACGTGAATCACCTGTCTTTCAGTGATCATTAAAAGGTGTTACCTGTCCTCGAAGTCTTCTGACTAATTAGAAAAGACACACAGGAATCTTGCTTCCACAGTGAATCTCGAGGTTCTTTTGGAATATGGGTGATGTTACCTTTGCTAAGACCAAATAATAGTGAGTTTTTCCCAATCCACATGGAACATTTGTTTAGTACGTGGAATTTTGTCAGTTTCAAGATTTTAGTCAAAGTTTTTAAAGCTCTGGCACCTGCTACTGTTTTGTCAGCAAGTACAGTGGGTGAAAAAATAATTGAGCAAGTAAGCAAATATTATAGGAAAAACTCAAAACTGCTAGTCTGCTTAGTTCAGCAGTTTCCCCCTCACCATGCCCATTTTATTCACTGGGATTTTAGATACCACTCTTACACAGCATCCTGTTTTCCGCTGCTAAAGTTGTTCTGAGTTCATACAATGGAATCCAACGATTGAACATTTATTGTCTGGACACCATTGGCTTACAAAACCGTGGCCACCGGAACATTTTTGAGAATTGCGGTTCTAGGTTCCCACCACTGTGCCATCCCGTTATGGGCTGCGCTGTGCCCTCCGCTAATTCAGTGTTGAAGCCCTGCCACCCTCCCCGCCTCCGCCGCCCAGTACTTAGAATGTGACTGTATTTGGAGATACGCCCTTTGAAAAGGTGATTTATTATAGTTAACACAAGGCCATTTGAGCGGGCCCCAGTCCAATATGCCTGGCATCCTTATAAGAAGAAGAAATTTGGACACACCAAGAGACACCAGGGGCAGGCACCACGTGAGGAGGACCCAGACAGAAGGCAGTCATCTGCAAGCCAAGGAGAGGTGTCAGGAGAAACCAAACCTGCTGACATGGATCTTGAACCGCCAGCCTCCCGAACTGGAAGAAAATAAATTTCTGTGCTTTAGGCCACCCAGCCCTAGGGAGGTATCTTATTAGGGCCGGCCCGGTGAGCGAATACACCTTCAGATTCTCGAATCAGTGCCTGCAGCCACACCCTGCAACCTGTACTGGGGCTTCCGGCTGCAGACCCATCTTCCCTGAGGCCCTTCTCGTGCCTCAGTTTATCCTCTGCACCCCAGGCCGGGAGGCTGGCGAACGAATCATGGCTGTGCTCTGGGACACACACATGGATGTCCTCTATGAATCAACAGACTCCCAAATGGCAGTCCCCATCAGAAAGTCACCCTTTATACTCCGCAATGTGCCCTCCTTCCCATGCTCTTTTATAGCACAAATAGCATCGGAAGGAGTGACCTTTAAATTCCACTAATGCAGCTGAGTTATACAGAGGAGCCGACAGCACTGTTAGAGGGCACCGGCCCCTCAGGAAGGCCCAGAGGCGAATCAGGAAGGGAAGGAACTGGGGAGAAGGAGGTGGGAGGGGCCTGGGGCAAACTGTTGACCTCAAAATCGCCTCTGGCCCTGTCCTGGCTCCAGGCACAATAGCTTCTAGGGCCAAGACAGCATATTAACAGGGACTCTGGGTGGTTACACCCCCGGCGGATGGAGGGGCTCCGCCTTACCCCGCCAGGCGCCCCTCCCAGATGGCCACCGTCGGCGGGTACACAGCTGCTCTGAATTAGCGTCAGAGCTCTGCTGTGTAACAGGACAAGTGGGAATGGGGGGTGGGGGGACACCTCTGGCTCTGACTCTAACCAGGCCTTCAGGAGGGGCACGTGGGAAAGCTGGGAGGCAGTGGCTTTCCTTCCGTGGAACCACGTGGCGCCTCTCCTTATAGTCATTAGGAATGAAGAGGAAGGGACAAGCTTGGTGATAGCTTTAGAAGGTAGCGTGAGCGGAACGTGAAGGGGGAGGGTTTAAGGAATAAGGAGGTGCGGACAGGGAGAGCAGGGGTCACTCGGGTTCCGGCGTCAATGGCCGGGCACACCACGAGGTCATTCTCGGCAGCAGGCGCTGTGGGCGGAGCAGGTTTGGAGAGGACTGTAGCTTTCGGGAAGGCGATTATCATGTTATAACAAATATATTTATGTGCTTCTTTCTCCAACTCGATTGTAGGCTCCCTGAAAGCACAGGTGGCGCTTTAGGCACTTCTCGTACAGACTCCAGGCACGAGTCGGAGCAGTCATTCAGTACTTAGGTGACAAACATCGATGGAGAGCCACTGTGTGCCCAGGACTGTCTCAAGTTCTGCACTCGCGGTAGAACCACAAAGGCCAGACAGAGAGCGAGCACTCAATACAAGCTCTTACCTTTTGGGTAAATACTTTAAAGGATGGTGCATTAACTATATTTTCTAATGTTCTCTTTCTGATGCTCTGGTGCCTGGGACTTGCTGGTCTGAGAGAGTCTATGCCTCCCAGAGCTACGGGTTTGGAGATGGCAAAACCACCCCTTTCATCCGCAAACCAACCAATCCAGAGTCTACACTCCCAACTATCTCCTTGACCAGCTCTCACATGTGGCCCCCTGCCCCAATCACCCCAGGACCTAAGCACTGCAGTTATACCAGACAGCTTGGGGCAGTCCTTACATCTTGAAATTATTCAAATTAGTCAGTCCTACGCCTCCTTACCCTGTACCTCACCCATTCCTTCCTGCGAAAATCACATAAAGACTTTTACCCACACTTTCCCTTGGCTCTCCTTCCTTCTGCGTCCTGACCCACCCTGGTGCTTTCCTGCATGGCCCTGTGTGGCGTGGTGCCTCCTGTCTCCAGGTATCTGTGCGTATAAACTTCCATCATGACAGTCATCTCTCTGTCTGCATCTCTTATCACACATAATTAAAACAAACCCTGGGTATGTTTTTAAACAGATGGTTAAATGTGAATCAGCATTCAGTAACTATAAATTAACAACTGATCCTTTCCAAGCAGTGCAAAGTACATCTTCTTCAAAAGACAGAAGAGAGGTGTTTGTTCTCTCGCTCATTATGTCCAAAATGTGTGGAAGCGAGAGAGGCGGCTCGTTCGGGGAGATGGGCCAAATCCATGTACAGGCTGTCCCCGTTCTAACATGAGGTCATGGGTGCGGGGCAAGAATGAAGAGCAAAGAAAGACAGGAAGAATGGCCTCCATCACATACGCCATAGAGCCTTGCACAGGCTGGGACAACAGAACACAGACGCTCCGTTAACACCAGCTGCATCATAGCCAAGACTCTTCCTGTCCAGGAACGATGTAATCAAAGCCATGCAAACCCACAAAACATGGAGGTGTAGGAGGCATCCCTTTTATGATGTTTCTTTCTCAGTGGTGGCATCAGAAACTCCCATTAATCCAGAAAGAGGACATGAGGTCACGGGTACCTAAAGCCTGCCGTACAACATCTGGTATCAAGCGAGCACTCGAAAAAATTATAGTCGTTATTGCGGTTGTTCTCAGCCATTGCGAAAACGAATTCTCTAAATGGCTTTTCTAGTAAACAATATTTAGATGACCAATTATCACAAAGACAATAAAATGAAATTCAACATTGTGTCTGGGCTGCACATTATTTCATCTTCCTTTGATGCCCTGATGATGCCGAATACACTTTAAGATCTCACCCAGCTTCCGATGTAGTATGAATAAACATTAACTGCCTCTGTATCTCAATGATCATAAAATATATCCCGATTATAGTTGGAGGTACATGAGGTAATTCGGTGGGGATGCTGGGGATCATAGAATCACTAGACCAGAACGAAGGGTGACTCACCATTGGGGCATATCTGCAGGGCCATGACCTTCCCAGGTATGTCAGGTGTGTGTAGCAGAAATAAAGTAACAAATTATAATGTCTGCTCCTTCGCATTTGTCTCCAGGGATTTTATAAGCTTAGACAGATGAACTCAGGCACAGCAAAACACAACTCAAGGGAATTCTACCAAATCCACTTTCTCAGTTTTGAGCCCCAGACCTGGGAGCTAAGTGCTGATAAACATGAACCCTCCAGAGGCAAGAAGGAACAAACTCCTTGGGAGAGGTGAGGTTGGAAGAAAGGCCTGATGCTTAATCACCCATTTCCATTCCCACAATACCTCTGAAAGCTCCTCCTCCCTCCTCCCTCACACTAAAGATACTTAACAAGATGCATGGAAGTGTCTAATGGTGGAAACAAAGTACAGCGGTATTTATCTAACGGTAGGAACTCTCTCAGCCTAAGTTTATAGAAATCCAGAAACTAGGGTGGTCAGGCAAAGCCTGGAGGGGGAGGCAGGCTTTGGAGGCCGACGAGTTGCAAGCGACCACTGAGAATGCAATGAGCCCTGCAAATGGGGACAGGTGGGAAACCGCATGGCAAAGTTAGAGACTAATTAATATGCCTGTCTCCCTTCCAGTAAGAGCATGACATGGTCAGGCCCAGGTTTAGAATAAATCTTTTTTTTTTTTTAAATAAATCTAAATGGCACAGGTGATGCCACACCTCTGTCCAAGACAGACATGACCAATACACCGTAGCCCTGAGGCTTGATGTGGCTTCCGAAGCCTTCTCAACCCTGTGCTCTAGGACAGCGATTTTCAACTGGTAGGTCACAGAAATTTTTAAAACATGCAATATCTGACTATTTAAGTCAGGGGCACTGACTTCTTTTCCCTTAGAGAGTCGAATAAAAAATGACAACAGACAACACAATAATAGCCATCCAGTGGGAATGTCCTGTCTTGAACCATAAATACATAGGCCATATAATATAGTTGCGTCTTATTGGTCACATTGCATAATAAGCTTGCACCTGATTGGTTAATTCTTGGTACCAGAAATCCTTACATACAAGCACAGACACCTGATTTTTTAAAAAGTCACTTTGGAGCAAAAAGAGTAGGTAATTACTATTATTATTTCTCTTGTAAATCAATCAAAATTATAACTATTTTTTGTCAGACTGGCAAAAAATATAGTAAGTTTTTTGGTGTGCCACAGAATTTTAGTAATTAGTACATGTGTGCCACAAGATGAAAAAGGTTGACAATCACCACTCCAGGAAGCCACTAAGAGTGGATCCGAGTCAGTACTCGTGATAAAAACCATTCCTCTCTCCCTGAGAGGCCTGGGTAAACTTAGGCTGCGCAAGGAATTCTGGAGCTGGGTGTGTCCCGACCACGGAGTCAGGATGGTTTCCTACATGTAAGAGGCGAAGAGCGTTCATCACGCTGGTTACATCTCCCTCCTGGGACCAGAAGGGTGTCGATCTTGAGGGACGGTCAGGCTGACTCTCTTGCAACCACAAAGGCCCTTGGGGCATCATTACTGCTGATGTGCCCCCAGACTCCAAATCCTTCCAAATTCTGCCAAAGGGGATTTGCAGTAGCCTATTCCCAGAGACTGGCATTTCAGTGCCTTCTCTCCCTGTGCACACACGCACTCCCCCAGGAGAGCGAAGTCTCCTCCATGCCTTTGAA
>PVJD01016741.1:0-19926 GCA_004026545.1 Mormoops blainvillei
TCCCCTTATCGCGGCGGGAATTTGGAGTGGGCTCTTGCGCGCCCGGGGCCTCCGGGCTGGTAGATTAGCATGTAGATGCCACATAATTGTGTCCCCCTCGGTTCTCTGAAGCCATTAGAGGCACTGACTTATTTTTCTGTTACATTCCTGCTCCACCATCAAAAGTTGCTGATGGCCCTTCAGAGAGACAAGCAAGGCGCAGATTTGACACGCGCGCCGTGTGGGTTTGAGTGGAAGACGGAGCTTCTGCCCCAGCCCCAGCCCCCACGGCCCCCATCCCAGTTTCCCTGAGGAGGCTGCAGCTTTGAGTCACGATTGTGTGCTCTGGTTGGGGGCAGGGGGCTTTGCCGGGACGCCGTTCAGGCCACGTGGAGGAAGCCGTGGCCCTGGCCGGCCACCACGCTGCGGGGCGGGTCGCCAGCGGCCTGGCCGCACTCTGTCGAGGCTACCGGGCCGCTGAGACACGCGACCCGCTTTCCTCCGCAGGCGTCAGTGCGCAGGGAACGCCTTCAGGCCCGTCGGCCCCGGGGATGTTTTATTTTGCTTTTACTCTATCAATGGAGAGGGGAAAAGGTTTCTCTTTGAGAAGACCTTGCTCTTGGAAAAAAGTAAAGAAAATCATTTCCATTAAAATATACTTTTCTTTCGAGAAAGGCTCAAAATTACGCACTTTTTCCCCCTTCTCCAAAAAAGGCAAGAGAAGGCAGCGGACTGTGTGCGGCGCACAGGAGACTGACATAATGTAAGGCGATACGATACAGGACCATGTAACTCAGTGCGGCATAACACAACGCGATATAATAACACAGCACAATTTGATGGGATACAATATAACGTGACATACCGGAATACAGCACACTCTTCCAGCGTTTCGGTAAAATAGAACTGCTTGTGCTGGAAAAGTGACAACCCCAAGGGCTGTGTGCACCTCCCCCCCCACCCCGCCCGGTACACCCCAGGTGTTCATTCAGTGCCGGCCTTACCTGCATGGAAGGCTGGGGGACGCCTGTCCACACCTCAGCGTGGGCAGGCAAGGCTTAGACGTGTCCAGCTCCCAGCTCCGTCCTTTGACCAGGCGAGCGGGAGTCCACGGTGGAGTGGGAGGCGGCAAAGGAGGGCAGCTGTCACAGCCACGGCCGGCGCACCCCGGCCAGCCCCCCAGATGCCGTCAGACTGGCCATCGGGCTGCAGTCTCATTTGAAATCCAAATTTCAGATCAAAAGTAGGAAAATCGGTTGGTTGGAGCTACGCATGGATGGGGCTGGCGTTTCTTCTTTGTTTTCAAATCGCAACTTCCCTGATTGCTCTTAGCTGGGTGCAGAAAGAGTAAACACAAGACCGCGGCTCTGACTTGGCCGCCACGCCGGTGTGGGCGCCCGCCGCTGCCCGGGGCGTCCGAGGGGACCCACTAGGGCCGCTCCGCGGGGCCCGAGCACCCGGCTGTGTTCTGAAGTGGTGCAGGGATTCGAGAGTTCTAAAGACAAGGAAGGCTGCAGGGGGTGACAGCGCGTCCCAAACTCGCACGCCTGCATGTCACATGGCTTCATGGGAAGTGGGGACTCTGCCGCTGGCTTCCAGGGCACCGAACACGGCAAAGGCTGCCGTCACACGGCTCTGCCACTTAGCCGGGTCCCTGGGCAAGTTGCTCGGCCTCTCTCAGCCTCAGTTTACCCGAGGCAAGCAGGCGGAAGCGTAGCCCCCAGCAGGGTGCACGTGGACTGGTCTGAGGCTTAGATGCGTGAGCCCCGTAGCGTTCCTGGGCCGGTGCCTGCTCCCGCCCCTCGGTGTCAACAGCACTGCTCACGTGACTTTCAGAGCAGACATTTTTCCTGCAAAGAGTTGGCACGCAGCGACACTAGTTTAAAGGTGGCATTTTGTAGGCTTTTGGGGCGATGGTTTTGTAACAAGCCTCATCTCTGCCCACCCCCGCCCCCCACCCCGTGGACGTGGTGGGGGTCTCATCCTGGCACCTGAGGACCAGCCCAGGGCCTTGGGGGGGCTTTGTTTCAAACCTTTTCTGGACGTTGCTCTCCGGTTGGCCACGGGCCCCCCGCCCCGCCCCCTGTCCCTCTGCCCAGCCGGCTCCCGTGCCGTTGGCGGGAACACAAGGGGCCGCTGGCGTCTGCGTGTCAAACGCTTGCTCACGGGTCGCGGGTGCAGCTGCCTCCCTGTCTCTGCCATCCAGGCCCCTGGTCTGTGTGGGCTGCCGGCCTTCTTGCCTCTTTCCAGTCTACTTTGCAGCTCAGTGTGAGTCTGGGGCAAGTTCCAGGACAGTTTGTCCAGAGATATTTGGGCCAGAGCCTTCCAAGCTCCAGAGGCCAAGGCCGCTGTCCCCCGGCCGCAGCCCCAGAGCAGGACCGGCAGTGTCACTTGATTCCGTGCACCGGGGCTGCCTGGCCTGCTCCGGGCACATCCGTCCCCGTGTCCCCAGGCTCCTCTCAGTAGGCAGCCCCCCCCCTACCACCCAGACACCTGCCTCTGTGCAGAGATGCGAACAAAAGTCTCACCGGGCAAGGCGGTACCTGCGTATCCGAGGGTGCCATCCAACGCCCAGCGGCTCAACCGGCGTCTCAGAGCCAGCTCCTGCCAACCTCTCCCCAGCGGGCACCGGCAGGGAGGCTTCTGGCGCCCGCCAGCGGGGGGTCCCTACCAGTGCCGCCACCTTAGGACCGGGGAAGTGTCCAGTCAGGAAGAGGTGGCCAGCCCTTGAGCAGCCCACCCCTATGTACATCGCCCAGGCTGGGGAGCTGCCCCCCTTCCTTGGCACTGGGCGGTGTCTCTGGTGGCATCTCTGGTTCCAGGAGGGGCAGGAGGCCGCCCCCGTCCGCTGGACCCCACCCCGGCCTCCCTGACCTCTGCGCCCCCAAGGGTCAGGCCCAAGTCATCAAAGGCTCCGCTCAGCGCCAGCCCAGGGTCTGTGTGCTCTTGCACGGACTCGAACACACGTGCACGTGTGGGTACACACGGGCACACACACAAAGGCGCACACATGTACAGCCATACAAATGTACACATATTCACACAAATGCATGCAAAGGCCTATTCACACACAAATTGCATGCATTTACACATGTGCACACACATGCACATAACACACATAACATACGTGTGTGCTTAACACATACAACACAGTATGTGTGTGTGTGCACAGAAACACACACACACAGGCCCAAGGACCCAGGCACACTATACACACACGTGTGTATGCAATGTGAAGGTATGAAACACGTTTTCACAAGCAGCCGCATACAAAAGCACACGTGCACACACACCTGTGTACATGTGCACATGGGTGATGTGTGCCAGTGCAAACATGAGGGTAGGTGCACAGAAACGTCCACACAGACGCACAGGCGTGGATGCCAATGTGGGAGCAGCCACACTCACACGCACACTTTCTCACGCACACACCCGCACCCGCACCGCTACACGCCGCGCACAAGGTGCACACCCGCCCTCCCACACTCGGGCACCCGCGCACACAAGCAGCTCGTTTGTGCGAGGGCTCGAGGGCTGGGCTCGCTCCCTCCGGCCCTGGGGGGATGCGTGGTCCCCCTCAGGCGGGGAGGGGACACTGCGCTCAGGAAAGGCTGCTGCCGGCCCGCTGGGCCGAGGGGGCGGGCCGGGATGGGCCGGAGGTCATCCCCACAGGAAATCGACAGCCCCGGGCTGACTGTTTGGCTTGGCACGCCGGGCAGGATGCTGCCCCGTCGTAAACTTCATAATAGCCGCCCCCCTTTTAATTTGTTTGACCTTGACGACAATAATTTATGACATGCATTAGAGCTCTGTCATCTTTCTTCTCCTAATTCATAAACAAAGCACTTGGCCTGGCTTCCTTCCGCGCTCCCGAGCACGGGCCTGCTCCAGCCCGCGGAGGCCTCCCGGGGCGGGGGGCCCAGTGCCGCTCGGCCTCTCTACCGGTGCAAACCTGGCCCCCCGTGGTCTCCGCGCCCCCGGCACAGCCGCCCCCCCAACCCCGGGTTGGGGACGAGGGCAGGAAAGAAGCAGGAGCGGGGACAAGCAGCGTGGGGCGGCTTCCCCGGTTCCCGCCGCCCACCTCCCGGCCTCTCTGTCTTGCAGAGGAGCCCACGTTCCACTGTGACGTGTGTGACGAGCTCTTCCAGTCCAAACTGGACCTGCGGCGACACAAGAAGTACGCGTGCGGCTCGGCGGGGGCCGCCCTCTACGAGGGCCTGGCTGAGGAGCTCCAGCCCAAGGGCCCGGGCGGCGGGGGCGGCGACGGGCAGGCCCTCGAGTGCAAGGACTGCGAGCGGATGTTCCCCAACAAGTACAGGTGCTGCGCCTCCCCCGCCCCCCGCCCCGCCCTCCTCCCTGCCCCAGGACCAGTCAGGGACGGCAGGGTCGGTGGCCCTCAGAGCACAGCGGGAGGAGCCCTGAGAAGGGCGGAGGTCAGCCCTCGTCCATGACAGGCCAAGGGCTCCAGGGACAGGCGGGGACCGGCGTCCCCTCCTGTGCGGCGCATGCTCGGGGCCGGTACCTGGGCCCACTCACCAGACACTGAGACACATAGGGAGCCCGCAGGTGTCCCCAGCTCGGCCACAAAGGCCAGGCCCCCCGCCCTGGAAGAGCCACGCGTTGTCCAGCTGAGACACCAGTGGCCCTGCTGTCCGGCCGTCAGGGCCACGCGTGGAAACGGATGTGAAGGGGCGCAGGCCAGCCCACGGGACGTGTGGGATCAGGCCCCAGGGCTGCTTCTGTGGGAAGGTCTGAGACCTGAGTGAGGGGACAGCCACACCCCACTTCCCAGGGCTTGATGGAGGGGCCTGGCCTTCTGGACGCATGCACAGCCCCTTAGACAGGGGGCAGCAGTGGGAAGAAACCACCCAGGGGTCCCCCATCCCCCATCCCAGGTACCGGCTTCTGCTCCCCACGGGCAGCACCCACCAGCCCCGGGAGACCTCACAGAAAAGGGCACAGCGTGCCAGGCCAGCTGCGTGACGTTGGACACTATCGACCAGGGGCAGGCCCAAGCTGGCCCTCCCGCCCCTCCCCTGCCCCGGGGCCAGGAAGGAGTCAAGGCCTGAGGGACCCCGGGAAAGACGAGCCCCTGGGGTCCGCGGGGGGAAAGCGAGGGCCTGCGGTCCCGTGCGCCAGGGAGCCTGGAGGCCTTCCCCACCACAGGCCTTCCTCCTGCCCTCGAGAACGCCCCCCAGGACAGGCCCGCAGCCCCTCCGGGTCACTAGCTGGCTGCATGGCTGCGGGGGGCTGACACCCAGCCCGCCACGGCCTCCCCGGGGGCAGGGAGGCCTCCGCCCCGAACAGATGACAGAAACCAGCATTTGGGCAAATCCCGACTGAGGCCCTGGGCGGCAAGCGCTACGCAAGAGGGTCCGTGTTTTCTTTACATAAACACATAAATCACAATTAACAACAGGGAAAAAGATACAGTCTGCCCGGCGCTCGAGAACCAGGCGTTTCTGATCTAAACGGATGGCTGGGCCCCGTAATTAACGGGCCGTGATGTATTACCGCTTTGCTCATGAAGATTAACGGGTGTACCTGGGCCAGGAGGAGAAGCGGGGCGTCCCCCAGAGGGCGAGAGCCACTCATTCATCCAGGGCCCGGCCCTCCCGAGCAGCTGTGCGCTACCCACCCTGTCCTGTCCCGTTGGAGACCCGCTACTGCAGCCCCAGCCACCTGCTTGTGTGGGCATGGCAGGCAGGTGCCGCCTGGTTTGCCCGGCGAGCCCCGAGGCCACTCGGGTGGCCTCGGCTCTCCCATACCCCGCTCCCACGCCGAGTCTCGCTGTGGTGTTGGGAGCTTCGGAACCCCTTTTTCTTAGGTCCAAGGTTAGCGCCAAGGTTAAAGTTGTTCAGAAGAGAGGCCAGGAAGTGTGGGCGGGGGCCCCCCAGGGGGCAGTTGAGGACAAGGGCCACCTCCGCCCCTCCCCGCCGTCGGCCTGTGCAGAGCAGGGGTGGACGGGCGCACACCAGGCCCCGCTCTGGTCTCCGAGCAGGGCGTGCCGCGGGCCGCAATGGGCCCTGCGGTGACCCCGTCCCCTCCGCACAGCTTGGAGCAGCACATGGTTGTCCACACCGAGGAGAGGGAGTACAAGTGTGACCAGTGCCCCAAGGCCTTCAACTGGAAGTCCAACCTCATCCGCCACCAGATGTCCCACGACAGCGGCAAGCGCTTCGAGTGTGAAAACTGCGTGAAGGTAACGCGCCCGCGTGCGCCCCCCACGCCCACATGCGAGCAAGGCCTTGAGAAGGCCGGTCCCGCGCCGGGGAGGGGATGGGGCCAAGGGGCATGGGCCGGCCTCTCCAGGCGGGCTCCACCCCGGCGAGCACGTGTCCACCTCCGAGTCCCTCCTCACGCATCCTCGTGGCCACACAACTCTGAAATTGTTGTTGAGGACACGGAGTCGGAGGAAGCCTCGACAGCTCTCCTAAGGCCACCCAGGGGGTCACTGCCGCAGCAGAGCCCATCCCGACCAGGCTCGGTGCAGGGGCGGAGCGGTGAGGGAGACCCCGCCCGGCAGCCAGAATGGAGCAGACAGAGCACCCGCTGACGGCGTCTGTCTCCCCAGGTATTCACGGACCCCAGCAACCTGCAGCGGCACATCCGCTCGCAGCACGTGGGCGCACGGGCGCACGCCTGCCCGGACTGCGGGAAGACATTCGCCACGTCCTCGGGCCTCAAGCAGCACAAGCACATTCACAGCACCGTCAAACCCTTCATATGTAAGTCATCCCCCGCCGGCCTCCGGGTGCCTGCGGGGCGGCGGGGCGGGGTGGGAGGCCGCCAGGCCAGGGCGCAGGGACCTCTGTTTGTTCAGAAGGCACTCGAGGCAGCTGGGGGCCCCTCGGCCACCGAAGCCCGGGCCCAGACGCAGTGCTGGGGCCGCCCGTCCATCGCTTGGCTCCGTCACACCCCCTGGTTTTGTGACTCGTGCCTGGCCCGGCCCTCGCTTTCCCCTCCCGCCCTCTTCGGTTCGTCCCTGCCGCCCAGCCCTGCAACCGCTGCAGTGGGAGGTGGGTGTAGGGAGGGCTGTGCAGCGCTGCTGGGTCCGGCAGCAGAAGCCAGCAGCCACCTCCCCGCCCCGTCCGCTCCGTGCACTCACGCCCCTGACCCGAGCCCCAGGAGGCGCAGCAGCCCCGGTGACACTCGCTGAGCCCCACAGGGGAACCGGGGCTCCATGCACAGCGCGTGCGGGTAGCAGGGGCCCTGTGCGGAACAAAGGGGCCCTGTCCTCACGGAGCTTACCTAACACCGACGGCGGCAGGGGTCAAGCCGTATGAACATCAACCACGCCCATGACGGGCACGCGAGCCTGCGCGGGGGCCATGCAAGGAGACTCTCCAGTGCCAGGCGGCACCAGGGGGCACTGCCCTGTCGATGTGACGGGGGGCCGGGACGGCCTGTGGGATGAGAGTCCCTAGCAGAGACCGAAGGCCATGGGCTGTGAACAGAGAGAACGTCTGCAGAGGGGAGGGCGGCGCAGAGCTCTGAGCGGAGGGCTGGCAACCAGGTGGGTGCGGGCAGTGAGTGGTGGGGATTAATAGGAACAGGGTCAGAGGCCACAGAGGGCCAGGTGCCAGGGACCTTGTGAAGCAGCCCAGGGAAATGACCCTAAAGGTTCCTCTCTACCTAGCAGTGCAATAAGCAGTCATGTCACACAAATAGTGCTGGGTCGGCACTCACACCAGGGCGCACCGAGTCGCATTCACACCGGCTTTGTGCTGAGTCACATTCACGCCGGCATTGAACTGAGTCACCATTCACACGCATCACCTCGCGGCACCCTCTCAAAGTCCTGGGGAGTGGGGCCTGCAGCTGTGTCTAATGACTGACCAGAAAACGGAAGCTTTAAGACCAAAAAGGCTGGGGGCGCCAGGCCCTGCTGCAGAGCCCTGGTTCCAGGTCACGGGCTCCGGCCCTGGCCCTGGGCTGGGTGGCCTGGTGTGTCTCCGTCGCTTCGGCGTCAGGAGGTGTGACCCGGGGAGCCTGGGGAGTTGGGGTCAGGGTGTTCTCACCATCATGAGGGTCGTTCAGTGGGGTAGGGCACTCTGACCTGCCCGCCGCCACTACCCAGGCTTCTCGTTGTCCTGCTAGAGATGGCTCGGACCCCAGCACACCTGGGCCCCTAGCTCCCTGGGCAGAGGAAGCAGAGAGTGAGCTCACCAGCTGGCCCGCCCACCGGTGGCGTCTCTCTATGGATCACGCCCGTCCCCCGCAGGCCGGGGCTAGAGGAAGCGTGAGCAGGGGCGTCAGCGGCCGCATCGCCCTGCAGTGGGGTGGGCGACTCTTCTGCCAGGTCCTGGGAAGGAGCGAGCTGGTCGGAGCGGGGCTGGGGACCGTGACTTTGCAACGGGAAAAACGTCCCAGCAAGTCCCACCGGGAAGGGTGCGTGGGAGCGCGGCCCATGGCACTCGGAGATTTTAAGCCAGCGCAGAAGTGGGGAAACTGTGTGCATGCGAATAGGGGTCGCCTCCCTGGGCGCGCGGGCCAGCCTTGTGAGGTCGCCTTGGGTCGCAGGAGCAACGCACGCTCCAAGACCAACACCCTGGAAGGCCTGCACCCGCCGTCTCCACTGCCCGCACAGACCCCCCGGCTCAGCCCTGAGCCCCCACCTCCGTGCCCACACAGACCCAGGTGGTGTGGCTTCCTGGCGTTGTCTCCCGCGTGAAGGAGCTCGCGTGAGGGCCGGGACGTGTGCATGCGTGCGTGCGTGAGAGACAATCTGAGCTCACGGGTGATGTCTCCTCGTGGACATTTTTCAGAAAAGGACCTTATCTCAAGCAAGGGCACGTGTGTGCCACTGTGGGTGTGTGCGAGTGGGCGGGTGACTGTGCACGCGCGTGTGTTTAGGTGTGTGACTGAGTGTGCATGTGTGTGGGTGTGACTGCAGGCGAGTGTGTGAGCATGTGTGCAAGTGTGGATGAGTGCATGTGTGTGGGCGTGTGGCTATGTCAGTGCGTGGGCGTGGGTGTCTCCACACGCGTACCCTTCAAGGAAGAGACACTGCCCAGGGGATGAGGATGGGCCGGGGTCCCTTTGCGTCCTGGCAGGGCCTGGGGTCACCCTCCACCAGGTGCGGGTCCCCACATCCAGGGGTCTTGTCCGACCCTTGCAGCAGCCGCTTCCCTCCGCCGGCTCTGAGCCGACTGCCAGCTGCCCCGGGTCCAGGAGCTCGGTCCCCTGGGGACCTCTGCGCAGCCCCGCCGTTTCTGCAGGACCCCTCCATCACGGGGGCAGGTGGGTGGGGACCGAGCGCCCCAGGCCCCGCCAAGCCCAGACCTTGCCAAACTCAGCAGCCACTACGGAGGCACTGACAGATGCCCTCCAGGCCCGGGGCTCAGCCGGGTGTCACTTGTTTTGTGCAGCCGGGCCGAGCTGAGAACGGCCTCGCCGGCCCCCGCCGCCCCCACCCCGGCTCAGGGCCAGGGCCAGGGCCAGGCGGGAGGCCCGAGGGTATTTATAGCCGCCCGTGGAGGTACCCCAGCCCGGCGACCTCCCCAGGGGGCAGGCTGGATCCACCGAGGCAGCGCTCGCCCGCCCCCCGCAACCTCGAAAACGCCTCGCAGTGCCGGATGACCAGGAAGGCAGCGTGGCTGATATAAATAGTTACTGTGATTAAAGAACACGGTAATCTCAGGGCCCCAGCCCCCAGCCAGCGGAGCGTGACATCAGGCGACGGACATTGGTGGCGAGCGAGGTGCATGCTGAACTCACCGTTTCCACGGGGGTGGCATCGAGGACGCAAATCGTCCTGGAGAGAGAGACACGCGTGGGGGTGTGGGGGCGGGGGCTCCTCCCTCTGCTACAGAAACAGGAGGAGATAGAAAGGCCGCTGATGCACTGACATCAGCGCGCAGGCCCCCGGGAAGGTGGCCGGGACAGCGTCCCCAGGCCTGGGGGTCCCGGTGCTCGGCACCCCCTCTCCTGTTAGAGGAGAGCCTGGCGCCGGCTCGCCATCCCGATCGGGAGGGTCCACTTTTCCCAACGTGGACCCAGCCCCCCTCTGCAGGGCCCTGCGGGGGCTCCACTCCCCGCCCCGCGCCTCTAGCCACCCCCAAGCATTGAGCACACACAGCAGGAGCCGGAGTTCCCCAGCTAAGACCTCCCGAGTGGGCTCTGTCTCCTGGGTGCTGGTCACAGAGCCTGGGACAGAAAGAGGGGACGGGGGAGCTGGGGACATTGTAAACTTCTTTAGGAAACGGGAGACCTGTGTGGTGGCCAGGGTTACCTCTTACACTGCGGAGCGGCGTGGCCGGCGTGGGCAGGGAGGGAGGCTGGGGGTCCTGGGCCAGCGGACACAGCGGCTGACATGGCTGCGTGGCTTTGGCCACCTGGGGCGGCTCAGAAGCCCTTGCCCCCCGCGACACGGGCACTCGCGGGGTAGGGGGGAGCGGTGGCGCCCTGTTTCCCAGAGAGAGGGGCGAGGCCTGTCCACGCTGCATGGGGCCACAGACCCCAGTGGTCCTCGTCCGTTCGTGCCAGCCACCAGAGGCCAGCCCCAGGGTCGTGTGTGTGTGCACATGTGTGCACACACAGACATGTGCATGCAGGCACACACATGCACACGTGCATGGTGTGCAACACGTACATGCACAAGCTCAGGAGGGTGCATGCTGTGTGCACGCAGGCAGAACACACCATACATGGGTGCTTGTGTGGCCTGCATGTGCACAACACATGGCACATGCTGCACACGTGAGCACGCACATACACATGTGCACATGAAACCATAAGTGTGTGCACACATGTGCTCACAGGTATACGTGCACTCGTTCTGACGAAAACACACCCCTATACGCTTACACTGATACGTGCACATGTAGCGACACACATGCACACACACGCACATGCTCACACACACACACAGGCTGCTCCCATTGCCAGGGCGGGAGCACCCCTTGTCCCCCACCCCCCCGCCCCCCTGCCCGGGCTTCCCGGTCATTTCATAGCGTGCTTGTCTGCCCTCTGCTGACGTTCTAGGTGAGGTCTGCCACAAGTCCTACACGCAGTTCTCCAACCTGTGCCGCCACAAGCGGATGCACGCGGACTGCCGCACGCAGATCAAGTGCAAGGACTGCGGGCAGATGTTCAGCACTACCTCCTCCCTCAACAAGCACCGGCGCTTCTGCGAGGGCAAGAACCATTACACGCCGGGCGGCATCTTCTCCCCGGGCCTGCCCTTGACCCCCAGCCCCCTGATGGACAAGGCGAAGCCGGCCCCCAACCTCAACCACGCTGGTCTGGGCTTCGGCGAGTACTTCCCCTCCAGGCCACACCCGGGCAGCCTGCCCTTCTCCACGGCCCCGCCGGCCTTTCCCGCGCTCACCCCCGGCTTCCCCGGCATCTTCCCGCCGTCCCTGTACCCCCGGCCACCTCTGCTACCTCCCACGCCGTTGCTCAAGAGCCCCCTGAACCACACGCAGGACGCCAAGCTCCCCAGTCCCCTGGGAAACCCAGCGCTGCCCCTGGTCTCCGCTGTGGGCAGCAGCGGCCAGGGCACCACGGCTGCCCCGGGGCCCGAGGACAAGTTTGAGGGCCGCCTGGAGGACGCCTACCCCGAGAAGCTCAAGACGCGGGGCAGCGACCTGTCAGATGGCAGCGACTTCGAGGACATCAACACCACGACCGGGACGGACCTGGACACGACCTCAGGCACGGGCTCGGACCTGGACAGCGATGTGGAGAGCGACCGCGACAAGGCCAAGGACAAGAGCAAGGCGGCCGAGGGCAAGCCCGACTTCGGGGGCGGCGCGGCACCCCCGGGGGCCCCCAACAGCGTGGGCGAGGTGCCCGTCTTCTACGCCCAGCGCCCCTTCTTCCCCCCGCCCGACGAGCAGCTGCTGGCCGCGTCGGGCGCCGCGGGCGACTCCATCAAGGCCATTGCCTCCATCGCTGAGAAGTACTTCGGGCCGGGCCTCATGGGCGTGCAGGAGAAGCGGCTGGGCGCGCTGCCCTGCCCCTCGGTGTTCCCGTTCCAGTTCCTGCCCGACTTCCCCCACGCCCTCTACCCCCTCGCGGACCGCACCCTCGCCCACAGCCTGCTGGTCAAGGCCGAGCCAAAGTCGCCCCGGGACGCCCTCAAGGGGGGCGGCCCCAGTGCCGAGTCCCCCTTCGACCTCACCACCAAACCCAAAGAGGCGAAGCCCCTCCTGCCTGCACCCAAGGGGGCCCCGGCGCCCGGCGAGGAGCAGCCGCTGGACCTGAGCATCGGCAGCCGCGCCCGCGCCAGCCAGAACGGCGGGGGGCGCGAGCCCCGCAAGAACCACATCTATGGGGAGCGCAGGCCAGGGGCCGGCGAGGGGCTGCCCAAGGCCTGCCCAGCGCAGCTGCCCCAGCAGCCCCCCCTGCACTATGCCAAGCCGTCGCCCTTCTTCATGGACCCCATCTACAGGTATCCACATGCCCTGCCCTCACCTGCTCTCCCAGGGGGGCCGCCTCGCAGGCGGGCGGCAGGGCGGGGGCAGCGCACCGGCGCCCGCGCGTCCCCCCGAGGTTCGTTGCTCCGCCTTCTCTGGCTGAGGGGGCAGTCTGTGCCGGAGCCCACTCCGGGCAGGTCCCGTTCTGGGTTGGGTGCCTGGCTGGGGACCCCTTAGGAGAGTGGGGCAGGGTCTCCTGGACACACGTGGTTCCCCTTTTGCTGACAGCCACGGGGCTGCCCACTGGGCTGACTGGGTCCCTCAGAAGCCTCCCCCCGACCCCACCCCAGGCCCCTTCTGTCTCTGCTGTCTCCCCCGGACCAGCTCTGCCTCCCGCAAAACTCAGACCCTCGCTCCCAGCGCCTCTCTCCCCTCTTCGGAGCCACAACCAGCAGCTCCTAGTGGCCCAGGGAAATCGTAGAAGGAACCCCCTAGCCCCAGAGGCGGGAGGGAAGAGGGGGAGGACAGCGGAAGCTTTAGAGGGTTGCAAAAAGTCGGTGTCTCTTTACTGGGGTGGCCCTCCCAGTGAGGGACCAGCCTAACCCCCATGCCCGCTTTCGGCGGGGGCTTTGATCGGTGGGTTTGCTAGGCAGGAGGGGTCTGACTCCCACTGCGTGTGTCCCTGGGAGCTGGCGGGCTGAGCCGGAGGAGGTGGCTGCACCCGCGGGTGGCTCGCAGGGGGCCCAGGGTGCGGGCAGCAGGCTGACACGGGCCCCGCCCCCGTGTGCGGGGGCTCGTGTGCCCACACGTGTGCATGCGTGCAAAGGCGTTCCTGGAGCGAGGGTGCCTGTGGCCCCTCTGAGGGCTGGTCAGGTCCTGGGATGGGCGTGCAGGTGAGGTCACAGCCGCTGCAGGACACGGGAGAGAGAGGAGACCGGTCATGCAGAGGGCCCAGTGATGGGACGGTGGATGAGTCTCCCACCCTGTCCGCCAGTGTGCCCACCTAGGTCCCCCTTTGCCAGCTTCGTGGGTGCCACGTGACAGGTTAGTTAAAAAAAAGAGGAGGAGATGGACGCCCGCCATGCCCCCCTCCTCCCGTGCCAGTCCCCTTCCTCTCAGCGCTACAGGGTCCCCGTGGAGGCTGGGTTGCACACGGTCCTTCTCTGCCCCGGGCCTCGGTTAAGCCCTCCAAGCTGGTTTCCACACACACATCCCCACCGGCCAACAGCTGCCCCCACGGCCGCCCCCCGCGGGGTGACTTCATTCCTCCTGGAACCAAGCCGTCCCAAAGCGCACCATGAGGCCCCCTCCCTCTCCCTCCTGGACTGGGCTGGGGTCTCCTCGTGGGGTCACCTGTGAGGGGTCCTGTCCCTGAGCCTCCCCAGCCAGCTCCGGGGTCCTCCGGCACTTGGTCTCCTCTCTCGTGGCCATCCCCTGCCCTGCTGCGGTCAGCGTCCCAGCCGGTCCCTGTGAAGCGACACGTAAAAGTGACATGCGCATGGTGCCAAGCAAGACCCTCGCGGGAGCAAAGCAGGAGCCTCCGGACCGGGATCGTTCCGAGGGGCCGTGTCTGCGTGGGGGGAGGGGCGCGTTTCCCCCAAGCAGAGGTTAAACCTCGGCCCCCAGGGAGGCTGAGGTGGGTGAGGCTGGGAAGCGGCGAATGGAGGACCGCAGGCGAGGGGCGCCGCTGCTTGCCCCCTTTCCCCCTCCACTTGTCCCGTGACTAACAAAGTTGTCGCTGGCGTTCGACCACAAGTTTTTGGGTAGGCCTCTGCCTGCCTGCACGAGGAGGCCCTGGTGACTTGCCCAGTCAGGCAGAGCACCTCATGCCAAGGGCCAGAGGGACAGCGAAGTCGGGGTGTCGGTGGCCGCCTCCCCTGTGTCGCATGTTCTGCGGCGACAAACCCAGGAGCCGTGACAGGGCCCACCCCAGGCGGGGCTGGCACACTCGGGGCCGCAGGAAGGATCCCAGGCTCCAGCACTTAGAGTGCGCATGTGCATGGGTGCCCACAGCTGGTGTGGGCCAGGGACGTGAGGGAGGCTCGGAGGGGCCCAGGGCTGGGCATGGCGATGGGAGGGAGCGGAGCGAGGGCTCCGCAGGCAGTGGGGTGGGGGCTCCTGGAGGCAGTGGGTTGGCCAGGTGACGGATGTCCCCAGGCCGCCAGGTGAGACAACAACCTGGAGTCCATGGAAGCAGGTCCGCCGTGACGAGGCCCAGTCTCTCGACCACTGGGGCTGAGGCCGCAGCCCGGTGGGGCCGCTGGGGGGGTACGTAACCCTCTGTGTTGCTGTCCAGCAGGGTGGAGAAGCGGAAGGTGCCAGACCCCGTGGGAGTCCTGAAGGAGAAGTTCCTGCGGCCACCCCCTCTGCTCTTCCATCCCCAGGTGAGACCCGTGCACCGGGCTGGGCTCCGTGGGGGACAGGAGACCCGAGGCCCCATCCAGGTCCAGCCACACACCCGAGGGGGTGCACACCTTCCCCACCCACCAGCCAGATGCACAGGGCTCTCTCCCTGCAGATTCCACGCATCACCCCGGGGCGACGGGGCGGGAAGGGTCGGGACAAGTGAGGAAGGGGGCTGGTCCTTGGCGTGGGTAGCGCCGTGGGTCCCTCAGAAGCTGCCAAGGACCCCGGCCCACAGGGGCCCGCAGGCTCCAGACTCGGGCTGTCGGAGGGGAATGACCCTTGGTGGGGCGGTGGGCCGAGCTCTGAGCGATTGAATCCAATGATTTTCAATGCAAAAGGAGAGAGACAAGACACAGCAGGGGTGTCGCAGGCCTTGAGGGTGCTTAAGTGGGCAGACCAGGAAGGGGCGGCCTGGGGGCGCGGAGGGGACAGGACTGGAGACAAGCAGAGGGTCCCAGGAGGTGGGGGCAGCAGGGGTGCCCCCCCAGAGGCTGGAGAGGGTGGCGAGTCCACGCACCAGACTGGAGCCTGGGTCTGGGAGGGGCACACCCACGTGTACCCACCCTGCCAGGCCTGCAGGGGTGGGCGCAGAGAGGGGCCAGGGCCATGGTGAGCCTCGGGGCTGGGCAGAGCCTCCGCAGTTCCCTGCCCGTGCGCCCACCTGTCCTCGCTGCGTGGGGCCCAGCCCCCCACAGCCACTGCCCCCACCCACCCAGCGGGCCGCGGTGACTGAACCGTGGTGCGGACCGAGCCCCGACTCCAGACGGGGCATTGTTCTCTGCGTAGGAGCTTCCCGCCTTGGACAAACACCCCAGGTTGTGAAACCTTCGCCCTGCCTGGGTTCACAGCTAAACTTAGAGCCTCCCATTGTTTGGCTGGGGCTGAGGAGTTGGGCTAATAACTTCCCCCGATTTTCTTCGGGACGGGCTGGAAAAAGCCGACAAGCCAGCCAGGCACATCCTGTGTTTGTGTTGGTGGGAGAGCCGGGCCGGGAATATCTGATCGGGCGGATCGGGCAGCGCAGGCCGGACCTGCTGCGGTCCCCGCGAGACCCACCCAGGCCTGAGGGAGAGGGGCCTGGCGGGGGGCCCATTGTCCCTCCTGCCCGCTGGGCCCTGCCACCCCCGCTGCCCGCCTGTGGGCCCGAGCTGCGTGGGTGGAGTGTTGGGAGGTGCCCCGGAGGTCGCCTAATTAAACAGCCTGTCCCGGATAAACGGTGCTTTACAAAGGGCGGGGCCAGCCTGTGCTGGTCGGGTCCAGGCCGGGCAAGGCCAGAGCCTTCCGCTTCGAGGCCCGGCGTGCAGGCGGGCAGCCCCCACAGTGCAGGGCAAGGAGGTCCTGCCGGGCCGTGGCCCCGCATCGCCTCTGGGGGTCCTGGGGAGTCTGGGCCGTAGGCAGTTCCAGAGCCTTCCAAGACTGTAGCTGAAACCGAGACCCACGGGCAGGTGGGCAAGCAGTCCGCTGTCCACGGCGGGGCCAGTGAGAGGTGGGACAGCCCCTGAGGGTGCAGCTCCCATCTGTGCATTGAGGGCCTGGGAGGCCAGGCCCGAGCGGTGCACCCGCACCCCACCTTTGGGTGACGAAGCCCAAAGTCTTGCCACCTGGACAGAATTGGCAGCCCAGGGTCACAGGTGGCCTGGGCCGTTATGGGCAGATGCCATTTTCTATTCATTAACCCCTTTCTGGGTGTTTTTATTGTAACCAGTGGGCCGCTCCCCACCTTACATCATGAGGGGCTCTGCCCATAACAAAAACCCTTCCTGTTCAGGCCCCACCCAGCCTCCCACAGGGCCCGGCTCACAGTGGGTGCTCTCAAGACAGCCCCCTCCATCTGTGGAAGGTGCTGCTGAGGTCTCTGCAGCTCCATCTGCCTCTCCCCTTCCTGTCCCCAAGCCCCCAGGCCTCGAGGGGGGCAGACACAGTCTAATCATAACTCTGCCGGCCACATGGGAATGACCAAGGCCGCACTCCTTCCTCCTGAGCAGGCCCTTGGCATCTCCAAGGGACAGAGAGGCAGCTCCCTTTGTCCACAGCACTGTGTCCTGTGCCTTGTGACACGGGCACTATCACCTCAACCATGTAGTTAGTGGGGTCTGGTCTGGGCTTTTGAATTCCTTTCTAATACTTTGCCTGCAATTATGGCCTGCTGCCACTAGGTGGTGCCTCAGGCCGTGATCCTTGTTATAACCTGAGATTCAGGTAGCTGTCTCAATTTGCCAAGACTCAAAACAAAACAAAACAAAAGAAAAACAAATATAATTCAGTCTTTAACCCAAACTAGACATCAAGGAGGGCCGACCAGGGGCCAAACCAGCGGGGCATTGCTGGCTTGGCCCAACAGAGCGGATGTGGAATCCCAAGGGCCCACCTCACTGTGTCCTCCGAGACCAGGAGAGGGGCTGGCGCTGAAGGTTGGTTCCAGCTCCCACAGCCTGGACCCTAGACTGTCACAGGGGTCCCAGGGGAAGACAAGAGCAGGACTGGCCGCAGATGGTGGAAGAACCCACCCAGGGGCCAAGAAGATGCCAAGATATCTGGTTCCAATGACAGCCTGAGGACCCACACGGCCATCGTGTCCCGGCATGGCCCACTGACTGTGCGGTCACAGAGGACCCCCTCGATGTCCGTGGGGCGGGGCCACACTTTTCCAGAGAAGGGGCTGCTCAGGGGGATCCCCCCGCCTCTCCCATTCTCATGCCAACAGATGTCAGCCATTGAGACGATGACAGAGAAGCTGGAGAGCTTCGCAGCCATGAAGGCGGACTCGGGCGGTGCCCTGCAGCCCCTCCCTCACCACCCCTTCAACTTCCGGTCCCCGCCCCCGACGCTCTCGGACCCCATCCTCAGGAAGGGCAAGGAGCGGTACACGTGCAGGTAAGACACGGCGAGCCCCAGGGGCCGGTGGGACACACAGCCCGTGAACCTGCCCTTCCAGGGAAACCTGGGCACCGCGCACGGCACAGCAGTGATCAGTGGTCCGTGACCCTCAGACGGGCGTGTTGGGGTGGGCCGCCACCCGTCCCCCGCCCCCACCGAGCTATGTCCACGCGAGCTCGGGCAGCCTGGCCAACTGGGGTTCAGAGGCCCGAGGCCCGGGCATGCTGGGCCGTGTATAACAGCAGCCCTGGGCAGGGACCGAAACCTCAGCTTTGGGGAGAGACTGCTGCGTCTGTCCCCAGCGGCACCTGCCCGGCCAAGCCGGTCCCAGCTGGCTGAGCACCCCTGGACTCTGGGGCGGAGACAATGCTGGGGACGGGCACAGCCCGACAGGGCCTGAGTGGGACAGTCCGTCTGTACAGCTGAGCCGGGCCCCGGGGCGGCAGGAGACATTGTAATCCAGGCTGTGTCCACAGCCACCTGCCCTGGGGGCAGGACCCCAGGGACCAGATGCTGCATTGCGGGGGCCTGGGGGCCACACCAGGAAAGGACCTGGGCACTGGCGTCTCTGCCCAAGCGACTCTGCCTGATACTCGCCCCCTCCCACCCAGGTACTGCGGGAAGATCTTCCCCCGGTCTGCCAACCTCACGAGACACCTGAGGACGCACACCGGGGAGCAGCCGTACAGGTAGGAGCCCGCCCGGCGTGGCGGGGGTAGGGGGGGCCTCCTAGCCGCGGTAAGGACGGCTGGTGGGAGCCAGCCCACTGCTCCCTGTCACTCCCTGGAACCCTCCCCCCGACCCCGCTGCCATTCTGCACACTGGGATGTTACAGAGATTAGGAAGGAGGTGCCCAGCAGGCTTCCGGAAGGCTCCTGCCTGCCCATAGAGGACGATGCCCGGAGCAGCCCTCCCACCTGCCCTGCAGTGTCCCCTGGGGCAGGGGCTCTGAACAGGATCAGCCAGAAGCCAGGGTCCCAAAGGCAGTCTGCCGGAGAAGCCTTGGCCTCCCACCGCCCAGTCTGCGGTGGCCGTGGCGGACCTAAACCCCGGGCGGTGGACCGGGGCAGTGCCTAAGGCGGAAGCTCCATACCGGTGTGGGTCCCAGCCCAGGCTTGGGGCCCCCGAGGGATGCGCTCAGCCCCCCTCGACAGCCCCGGACAGCCACCGACTCCCCACCGTGCCCCTCACTGCCCGGGCAGCGGCGTGGCTGCACAGCACATCAGGGGTGGGGGAGCCACTGTATTTCCCATTCACAACAAGGGGGCTTAGTCTCCGTTTCAGAGACTTGGAACCTGGGGCTCAGAGATGCCCGCGACTGGCCAGGGTTTCCCACCCAGGGTCACTCTAGCTTACTGGTCTTGCCCTGTTCCCCTGGTCCCTGGGGTCTCCATGGGGCACAGAAGGGCTGAGGGTGGCCTCTGGCTTTCAGAAGCCGTGCCTGGGGAGGGGCCTGGGAGCTGGCATTTTAGACGAGAGCCACAGGGGACGGTGGCCCAGAGGCAAAGCGGGGAGACGCTGGTCTAGATGCCAAGACGTCATCCTGGGAAGAGGCAGCAGCTGGAGAAGGGCAGCCGTCGGGGGTGCGGACTTTGGGGTGGCTTTAAGTCGGCCCCTGTCTGGCCACGCTGAGCTTGGTGTCACCCCTGGGCCCTCGAGACTGTGCGTGTGTGTGTGTCCGCATCCTTGGGGAGGGTGGCCACCTGGGGCCCCTGCAGGTGTCATGGTCCCTATGGCCACCTGAGACATAACGAGCATCCCCAGCCGTCACAGGGCCACGTCCTGTCCTGGCTGGATACATGACAGCTCACACCCCTTACCACTGATGTGGTCCGCACCCCAGTACCCGGACACACAGGCCCCCCTCCCCGCAAAACTGAACGACAGCTTAACAAAGGCGAGCCCCAGAAAGACGGATTTGGTCCGTCCCCCGCCCGCCACGTGTTTTTTCTGTAACAAGAGCCGACTTCTGGACAGTGTCCCGTGGAAGAGCCCCCAGGGGTCGAGCCGTGTTTATAGAAAAATGTGATTATCATTGATTTCTTTTGTTCTCTCCGATCTGTGGGGTTCAACCTACGTAACAATGATTGCTTTGAACGTTTGCCTTGCAAATCCTGACCCTGTGGCTCAAGGTGGCCCTGTGAGGAGGCCTCTGGGGTGTGACTCCCCTGTGACGTCACCGGGGGGCCCCGGCCGGCTTTAATCATTGCGAGGATTTAAGTTGGAAAAAGGAAATGCGCACATTTTGTCCGCAGAAACCCACCAAAGAGGGGGACCCTCACCCCCAGGAGGCTGATGAAAC
>PVJD01016742.1:0-19894 GCA_004026545.1 Mormoops blainvillei
AATAATCTAGTCCAAATTAATTGATTAATAAACATAACTAGACTGTAATAAAACAATAAAAAAGGAGCACAAATTCTTTAGGTATTATAGACATAGGATTGATAGTACTGAGAAAATGAGTACTTATGAGGGATTCCAGGAAAGAAGATAAAAAAGTAGAGACTGCTTAAAAACCCTGAAGAAGTTCATGGTAAATGGACTGTGATGTAAAGACAAACCTAGGAAGGCCAGATTTTATTATTAAATTGTGAGATTCATTTGGACTTAAAAATCAAGAGTCCTGAGATATTTGATAATTAATGTCATTTAAACCAGTAATTTTCAACTAATATGACACAAGTATTTTTAAACCTGCAATACCTGTCTATTCAGTCAGGGGCCCAGACCTCTTTTCCTTTCAATTGTATAATAATAATAATAATAATAATAATAATAATAATAACAACAACAACAACAGCAATGGCCTACACAAGAATAGCCATCCACTGTGAATGCCTTGACTTGAACCATAAATATATAAGTCATATAATAAAGTTGTATATTATGTCACATCCAATAATAAGGTTGCATCTGATTGGTTTATTCTTGGTACCAGGAATCCTTATATAAAATTTTAGGCACCTGATATTTTAAAAAGTCACTTTGGAACAAAAAAGATAGGTAATTACTATTACTAATATTTTTTTATAAATCAATCAAAATCATGTTTATTTTTTGTCAGATCACCAAAAATGTGTTTTTGTGTGTGTATACCACAGAATTTTAGTAGTTTATGTGTGCCGTGAAATGAAAAACATTGAAAATCACTAACTTAAACAAATAAAGAAGAGAATTTCATAAAAAATTAAGTAGGATGATGTCAACTGTTAGGTCACATAATAAAACAGTAGGTCACTTTTATACATGTATGGTATTAATGACTTGACAGGTGGATGTCACAGTATGAGGATCAGAACTCAAAATTCTGTGTACTGAAGAGTGAATAGCAGTGAGGAAAACGCACTGAGGACACATTCAAAAGAATGGTTCTATCCATTGACTAATACTAAGTTTCAGTATGAAACATGAGAAAGTCTTAGAAATCTACTGTACTGCATGGTGCCCAGAGTCAACAATACTGCATTGTATACTTAAAAAATCTCTAAGAGAATGGATCTTATGTTGTGTTATCATCATAAAATAATAATTAACTAGTTTATAATATAGATTGTGGTGATGGTTTTATTTATCTCCAAATTCATCAAATTGTATACATTAAATACATACAACTTCATTTATGTGAATCATATCGGGTTGACCAAAAAGCTCCTTTGTTTTTTTTTTTTTCTGTAAGATGGCTCTAGTACCACTTTGTTGTCTCTAAAGTCATTCAAAAAATTTTGCTAGATTGTATTGAGACAGCTGTCATATCAGAGTGCATTTAAAAAAATCAAAATTGGCAAATTTTTGTGTAGCCATTTTCATGTTGAAGATGGAAGAAAATACACATTTTCAGCATATTATGCTTTATTATTTCAAGAAGGGTAAAAATGCAACTGAAACACAAAATTTGTGCAGTGTATGTAGAGGATGCTGTGACTGATTGAATATGTCAAAAGTGGTTTGAGAATTTTCATGCTGGAGATTTCTTGCTGGATGATGCTCCACAGTTTGGTAAACCAGCTGAAGTTAACAGTGATCAAATTAAGACATTAATTGAGAACAGTCAATGTTATACCACACAGAAGATAACTGACATACTAAAAATATCCAAATCAATAAAGTTATCAGTGAAAATGAAAAAATGTATTTTATTTTACAGAAACAACTAAAGTGCCCTGGCTGGTGTGGCCCAGTGGATTGAGCACCAGCCTGTGAACCAAACGATCACTGGATGATCCCCAGTCAGGACACGTGCCTGGGCTGTGGCCAGGTCCCCCATGGGGGGCACACGGGAAGCAACCGCACATCGATGTTTCTCTCCTTTTTCTCCGTTTTTTCTCCTCTGTCTAAAAATACAAAAATAAAATCTAAAAAATGCAGACTCTTGGGACAACTCAGTACTTCAATACAGGATTGTTTTTGTTTTGTTTTGTTTTTCTCTAAATAAATGAAAGAAGGGGTTTTTAAAAAGGAAGAAGGTGCTTTGGATTTCGGTTGCTATTTTTAAGTGGTAGAATATATTAGTATGATGATGGAGTAAATAAACAAGAATTATGGGAAAAATCTTTAATACTAGAGAAGTTAACTAAAAATGATGAAGATTATGGTCTATAAATCAATATAGTAGATTAATACATAGATGAGAAACTTTAGATCTTTTGTTGGCGTGAGATTTCAGAAAGCTTATAAAACACCTTATTTGTTTCACAAAAATAGATTGAAGTCCAGAGCACATCAATACTTATGTATATAAATAAATGAATAAAGATGGACTCAACCATACAATTTCACATCTTAATTTAGTTAATTCTTCTGAGCATAGTGTAATAACTGGTAGCAAAAAATTTTGTTTTGAGCTAATTTTGCACATAAATCTTATTTCTTTGGAATCAAACTATTAGATTTTCAATCCCACTCTTAGCAATTTTACATTGGGCAAGATACTTAAATTCTACTATTTATTTTCTCTCCTGTAAATGCAAATAATACTTCTGCCTGTTTCACAGATCACTGTGACAGCTAAATGACATAAGACCTTGTGCATTATAAGATCTCAATATATCATAGCAGTTTGTTAGTTTTTAGATTCCCAGATCTTTTTCAATCCTTTTTCTTTTTATATGGTTATCTTTATTAGCTCTTTCAAACTAATGTCTTCTTAGACTTTAAATTTTCAGCACTTTTATTGCTACATACATGAAAAAATATTTTATGATTTTATTTTGCTAACAAAAAGTTATTATATTAGGGCTTTTGATGAGGTGTTACAAAGCTTTTCTTCCCCCCTCTCTTTCTTTCTAAGTTCACAAAAGGTGAGAAATATCACTTGCTTACCGTGGGACATTCCAATCTTTCTCTCTGGGTCTTGGTGCAAAAGAAGAAAATAGGAACAAAAACTACAAGTAGCCTAAGTCTCAAGGAATCTTGCATCCACATCAGCTTTGAGCATCTCTGCTACTCAGCCTAAAAATTCAATAACCTGAATTTAAAAATCAATATCACACTCTTTTCCACTCTAGACTTCCATGTCATTGTCTTGACTCTAGGTATTTCGACTTGGGCTCTATGACTTTTTCTTTTCAAATTAATTTTCTAGAACAGTGCTCTCCAGTAGAATTATTCATGATGATGCAAATACTCTATACCTCTGCTGGCCTGTATGGCAACTATTAGTTACACATGGGCATTGAACAGTTGAAATGTGACTAGTGAGGCTGAGGAATTAAGTTTTTAATTTAATTTAATCTTAATTTAAAATAGGTTTAAGTAGGTAAATGTGTCTTTGGCTACTGCATTATACTAAAGGTCTAGAATTATTACTTTCAGCTTTCAAAATGCTACTTCTAATAGCCACATTTTTAAAGCCTATCTAAAATGGACAATTAGCCTTTAAACAGAGAATCTAGGAACTTTCTGCCTAAAGTCATGGTTACCTATTCTAGACAAAGTGACTATTATAATTGTTAGCCTTTTATAACCCCTGGTAAAGTCTTAGAATTTTACTGATGTTATCTCTTTGTACATGAGCCCACCTGTATCACAAGGGGCTTGCAATTTTATATCCATGCTTGACATGTTTTGAATGATCTCAGTCATTTCATTACGTGTATGTGTGTGTGCACATTCAAGTTATGTTAGCAGGCTGGATGCTGGGGATCAAGGAACACAGCTCGTGGTATGACTGAATTCACCTGCAAAGCTTTCACAGACCATCAGGGAGAGGCTCTGAGGAATTTGACAAGGAAATAACCTCTAATATCTAGGCTATGAGAACACCAGAGTCACATTGCATGTGCTTTTCACATTTCAGTGGTTATTTTTGTAATGTCCTTGTTCTCTACTTGATCAAAGTAAAGTTCGTGAGCATTTCTGAGGGAAAATAAATTACAGAGCTTGTTAAAGTTGGCTTTTATTATTAAGTATATTTTGTGTTTGTTTCCCTTTCAGAAATGTGAAAGTCAGTCATATGTTAGCTTTCTAAGTTTAAAACAATCGGAAGAGAATGTTTTGACTGTTCCCTTAGGTCATTTCCTATTTTGCCGTTGCTATTGGCTGTGCTTCTTTAATTCGTAGCCAACTTTTCACGTGTGGCGCATATTGCAGAGAGAGGCATAGTGAACCCAACATCTGATAATGTTAGATTTACATGGCTTGTGAGAGAATTGCCCATAGCATTAAAAACAAAACAAAACAAAACACAAAAACAAGAACAGTGGAAGTCCTAGAACTTTGTTTTTTAATGTTAGCTTATTTATTTTTTTAGAGTCTTTTTTTAAAAAAGATTTTATTTATTTGATTTTTAGAAAGAGGGAAAGGGAGGGAGGAAGAGAGGGAGAGAAACATCAATGTGTGGCTGCCTGGCTTGTGCCCCCCATGGGTGGCATGGCCCACAACCCAGGCATGTGCGCTGACCGAGGAATCGAACCGGCAACCCTTTGGTTTACAGGCCGATTCTCAATCCACTGAGCCATACCAGCCAGAGCAATTTAATGTTAGTTTAGATAATAGTATGAACCAGTCTAATCTATTGAGGAGATTCCCTGACCTAGTTTCTTTCCAAAGCAGTGAGTCCATAATTACTGCATCTGATTTAGAATCATTTTTGAAAAAGTTATCAATAAAGCAGGCATAAGAGCCACTTGACCTGTTCACTGAGAATCCAGACAGTAGAAAAAAAAGGTAAGGTGATTCTTCCATAGAGGCCTTTGCCACGTTTTTGGCTTATAGAACTGGAGGTCGTAGAATGATAGTAGAAACAGATAAGGGATTAAACCATCAAATGCAAAACGATGAGTGATACAAAGAATAAAATAGGTCCATGGAAGGAAGTTACTAATGCTGTACAGCACTGAGGACATTACCAAAACTGATATGGACAGTTGTCGGGTCTAGATTCGTTATTAGAATAATTTTATCATTATTTTTTATATATTACCTTTCCAGCTTTTAGTAGAAACATAATAAGAAAAGCTGAGTACTAAAGAGAACAGGAACAGAGCACTGACTACAGTGTTTTAGTAGGTGACTGGAATATACCAAATATAAGTGGAATTAGACTTAGATTTAATGAGACTACATTTATATGGGCCTGAAGGGTGGCAGATCCTTATCAGGGGACAGAAACCAATTTATTCAACATTACGTGTGTGTATGAGGTAGACCTTAAACAAATACTGAATTTTCCTGAATGAAAATGGGTAAATTAGCCTGTTTCAAGAAATAAGAAACATACTTCTTTCATTTTCTTTAGTCTAATTTTAACATGATTGTATTCAGATGACAGAATATATTTTAGATAAACTGATATTCTTTGGTATGTTTGTTCACAGAGCTTCCATAGATATTCTCCACAAATGGAACATATGCAAAGGAGGTTGCATCGATTTAGTGTTTTGCTTTTCAATCTCTGCCTATCATCTCCCTTCACATTTCAAGTCTAATTTTTATCTGTTATTATTCTCCATAACATGAAAAAATATTATGAAAAGTTTTATTCTTATGCGCTGCTGAATTATTTATGTATATTTGGAATATTCTCTAACAAATGGGAGAGAAATAAAATATAATATACTCTTTGCAGCCATAAAAAAAAAAAAGGGAGGGACATTATTTATCCTGCCTCATTGTCTACAGTATCAGGATAATACCTTTTGCACAGGGTTGTCTAATAATTATTCCTATTATTTCTGAGAGCTCTATCATTTACTATTGTGCTAAACCTGAAATATGAGCATGTTTCTCCCAAAAACCACTTGCCAAATAAAAATATTTAAATTTGAAAACTCTTTTGAACTTTTTAAAATTTGCTGAAATTTAGGAAACTCTGAAGTCTATCAAGTAGCAGCAGGAGCTGAACCAATTAGGATTAATATATGGAATGATGCCTAATTCAGACACATTTCTAAGGTTCATACTTTGATGTGTCAAACCAATTACTTCAGGGATAGTGGGAATACTTTTTTTTACAAATGCCTGTGCTAGCCAAAATAAAATGTTAACTGACATATATAATGCATGTTTTAATTCAATGTGTGCACTTAGAAAATGGAATCCATAAGAAAATATTAGAGGAAACTTATCTGAGAAAAAAGCACTCTGCGGTTTCTTATTTCACTGTGAATTATGCCCATTGATCTGGAACATTTCTACACAAGGAAAGTGGAAGTTATTATATAAAAGAGCTAGTGACTTTTCATGGAGGGAAACGATAGTAAAGAGAATTATATGACACAATTCCTGAGTCTGCAGTTGCACATTTAAGTTATATAGCTTATGTCATGTGATTTTTCCTTCCTCCTCTGCACTTAATCAAAGCTTTAGAATGCATATACCAAGTAAGAGAATGAAACAAAGGTGGCTTTAATTTAATTTGGGAATTCTTTTTTGAATTCTTACTTTCCTGCCTCAGCTCTGCCTACCTATTCAACTTCCTAAAGTTTTAAGTTTATGGGATAAAACCCTCCTACATTCCGAACCCCACAAGTGCATTAGAAACGTTAAAAGGGAAAGAACAAAGCACAAAACCATCCAGGAGTCCATCGTAATCCCTGTTTTATCTCTTTATAAAATTAAAACTAATAGATATGAATACTTTCACATCACTTTGGAAGTTAATGAGAAATAAAACAATCAAAAATACCAAAAGTCTAATTACCTACTTCTCATTCAAACAGAAATAAACCTTGTTGAGGCTGAATACTGAGGTAAAGCCATGAGAGGTTTATTAACCTCTCTATTGCACAGTGGATGTTGAAATCTCCCTCTAACATTGAACTATTATACACATCAGCCTGACATCTTTAATTCAGAAAAATAGGATGTTGATTGATACTCAATATACATTTGATATTATACATAAAATTATAATGCAATATGTAATATTAATTATATATATACACACACATATATATAAAATAGAGCCACACAACTATTGCTTTCAACTCATGAAAACAATATGAAATAAGTGTTTGTATTTTAAAGTAATATTTTGAAGCAATTTGTAATGGAAATAATAACAAATGCAGAATATATATCAAATCCTACTCTTCATGAATGAGTTTAGTCGAAGTACAGCTTTTGCAACTGATTTCTGTGGAAACTAACTTTGATTTTCTTCTAAATGATATGTATGCAGGTTGTTGTTATGAGGTGACACAGTGTTTCTCTCTAATGCCAACAATATTCATATCTGTGTTATCCTTGTTAAATGTGTTCCCTGTATTGTGTATGATATTTTCCCTCTCTGTGTCATGAACTAGAAAAAGTGTTTTAAAGGTCTATTACTAATAGTACTATCAGGTAGAAATAGTCTTGTCATTGTGAAACACACTAAGGGGAGGGTCAGCTTTTCTCTTCCCTAAGCTTATTCAATCCTTAAATTACTTAACCTTGTCTCGTCACTTTAAACATTATCTGTAAATTATCTTTTCCTAATATGCCATTTCTTTGATGACCAAATTCATATCTGTAAACTGTATTTGAAATCTGCAAAAGGTATCACATACCCACCTGATACTGGACATGTTTCATAGATCCCGTATTTCACTGCACTTGACACCGCATTGTGCAAATAGTCTGTACTGATTTCCACAACATTCCTGCAATCCTTTTTTTTTTTTTTTTTCTGTTTGGTGAAGGGAAAAGCTAGATATCAGTAGCTTCTTAGTACAGAACAGTTTTGGAAAATTAAGGCCCTTTTCTTACACCTTTTTTTTAGTGTTTCTGTTGACAAAGAAGGGCATTAAAATATGAGTTTTTTGTCTGCAATATGCTATTCCTCTGTGCCATGAGTGTGCAATAACAGTGGAAATGTCAACTGAATGGCAGTGGCTTCCTGATCACTGTGCTGCATTGGTGGCTGTCCATTCTCCAGCTTCCTTAGTATCTAGACATGGCAGCACTGATTGGATAAGAATCAGGAAATCTTATTCTAATGATGCTGGATGACAGCCTGGATGGAACTGGAGAGCATTATGCTAAGTGAAATAAGCCAGGTGGTGAAAAATAAATACCATATGATCTCACTTATAAATGGAACATAATCAACAAAACAAACAAGTAAAAAGCACCAGAAACGTGGAAATAAAAAACAAACCAACTGCAACCAGAGGGGAGGGGGAGAAGGATAATGGGGAAAGAAGGGGAAGGGTGGTCAAGGAACTTGTATAAAGGATCCAAGGACAAAGACAATGGGGGAAGACTATCGAAAGTTGGAGTTGGGTTGGGTAGGGCAGGGGAGAGTAATGGGGGAAAATGGAGACAACTGTAATTGAACAATGATAAAAAAAAGAATAATTCTAAACCACAACTCTATTTAGGACATTTCTCAAAGGTTCTAGAAATTTTTCCTGGAGGTCCAATCTAGAACTTACTATTTAACCCTTTCCCTAAAGTAGATTTACTTCTCTATTTAGTTTTTTTTTTTTCTGTCTAAAATGTTATGGTAATTTCTTTGTGCTACACTAAACTCAAACTTGCACACTTTCACTCCTTCAGTCTATCTTTCAACAAATGTTTTGATGTTTTTTTAATCTCAGATAATTCCATTGATTCAGTCCTTTCATTAAAATTCTTGTAGTCATCCTTGATTTCTCCTTTTGTCTCTTCCTAGAATGCAGTACAACAGCCAGTCATGTTGGCTGATATCGCTCTGAAATTAATTCAGAATCTTGTGACAGTTTGTCATCTCTGCCTTCACCTTCAGTAACTCCCTTCCATAAAGCACATAGATATTGCAAAAATATCAGTTGTATCTCACAACCTTATGTAAAATAGCAACAACCTCTCAACATAGAGTTAACTTTCTAGACATTTTATCTCATCTTATTTACTTCTATGGTACTTATTACTTTCTATTATGAGAGGGATGTTTACACAGAACTTGTCTATTGGCTAACCAATTCTTGTGCCCCATCAAAAAACTATCAGCCATATGATTTATTTTTTAAGCCATACGGTTTAAATGAAATTGTTTGCTACTCTATCCCCAGCATTTAGAATAACTGCTGATTCACATTAGGATGCTCAATAAATATTTGTTGAACCTGTGAATGACAGCCTTTCACTAACTTCTTATGACTTATAATTTCACTGATAAGACATGGTGTTCTTTCTCCCCACAGTGACCCTCATGTTTTGGCCCTCTGCTAACTCTCTCAGCTCATTCCAACATAGTTCACTTTGCTTCAGTCATATCACCCTCATGACGTGTCTTTGAATAGACCGTGCAATGGTCACTTCTCTTAGAAGCATTTTTCTCTAGGTAGCCATGTCTCTTTTACCCCCTTGCTTCTCAGTTTTTAACATTCTCCATTTACATTTCTACTTATAGTCTTATAATTCTTAAGAAGTAGTCAGGAAAAACTATATTCTGATTTTTAAATATATGTATAGAGTGGAAGCATATGGGATATTACATGTTATCCTCATCCTATGTAAGCATATGGAAACCCTCAGTTACCTTAGAATGAGTGTCTAGGTTTATATTTTCTGCAAAAATGCAGGCCATGTATCAAGTAGATTTTTAGTTTTGTGAAAGACCAAAAGAAAAGCCGAGACATCTGATAATTGCCAGAACCTTTCTCTGAAAGCTCACCAGGACTATGAATCATTATTTAGGTGACAAGATGTCAGAATATGACAAGATCTTTCTGTTATGTAACATGACAAAGATCTTAACCCAGTTCTAATACTGAAAAATATAAATCAAAGTAAAATAAAAATAAAATAGGTCTTCCTTAGTTTCCTTGATGAAAAGATATCAAAGAGCTCTGTAAAGTACTTGTATTTTCAAAGTGTACAAACTCAGAACCTGAGCCAAAAAGTAGAAGCCTTTTTAAATCAAGACTCAAATGTTCTTTCAGTAGTATAAACAGCAATGTTATGACAAACCTTGCAAGAGAATGCAGCTGTCAGAATGCCATGCTAACCATGAGTAAATAGTTTTATTAAAAACAAAATTTTTGTTGAAGAAGAATTCAATGTTTAGAAATATTGCAACTTTAGTAAATTTACTGAGTTTTAAATACCTATAAGCATACAAATTTAGAATGATTACTTTTTTAAAAATATAAACCTTTTTATGAAAAACTTCAATGATGAGGCATAAGCTTGTCAGTGAAATAAGCACATGTTTTGTAAAAAAGTGGCTTTGGTAACTCAACTCATATTGAAGAAAAAGTTTTCAAGTGTCATTACTAGCTCCAAGAACCAATAAGACTATACAAAGCTTACCAAGTCATTATTTTGTAGTAATTATGAGTTGAAATTATTTTCTGACCATAAAATAATGCCTTTCAGAGTATTATAATTACCTAATGAAATAATTACAAAATTTATAGTACACATTAAACTTTCTCTGTTTCTATACCATAATAATTCCAGATATTTAAGCAAAAATTTATGTATATGATAATAATTCATATGGAAATGAAAATGGTCAATTTGTTGTATATATAAAAATTTAGAAAATTGAAGGAATTCTTTGTATTTTGCATATAACAAAGGTTCCAGATTCATGTTTGCTTCCTGAAATATAACATTATCTTCAATATTTATAGTTCAAAATTAACAGAAGAAGATTTGACTTTGGGAGAAAACATACAATGCAATATACAGACAATGTATCATAGGATTGTATACTTGAAACCTATATAACTTTATAACCAATGTCACCCTAATATATTTAATAAAAAAGACTGATAGTGAAGTTTTTCCAGACATTTAGTATTTATTGATAATTTGTGTATTATATATACACATAAACACATTATTATCACAAATGTGGTCTTATTGTAATGTCCTAAGGTAGGCTCTTCATTTCTAAACATGATTTTAATAGTGTCTATACATCAACCACTAACGCTTCTATTTATTTTTTTAATCAACAAATATTTTATTTGCTATTTTTAAGTTTTTTTTTCCAGACTTTCCTAGAGTCCCCTAGTAAAATACAAGTTACTTGGTATAGAAAATATCTTCAACTTTTTTCAGGGGATACTATATTCAGATTTAGTTTACAACCGGATGAGAGAAGGAATGAGTAAAGGAAGAATGGAAGGGAAAAAAGGAAGAAAACAGAATAAGAAATTGCCTCTTTTCTTCATTCAGTGAGGATAATACATAACCACCGTAAGCCTGCCCCTGTTCTAGCAGCTGGTGATAAAATGCTAACTAACTCGTGATACATTTAGTCAATAATGGCAGGTATTACAGGGACATATACATTAATGTCATATGAGCACACATTTTCTAAAATGTTCGCTCAGTCTCTTTGTTTCTTCTAGTAGGGTCTCTGCTATCCACATATCACATAGTTACTCTGTGTTTCAATGCTTTCTAGTTGCCTCTCAATATCTTTTACCTCCATGCTACGACCAGCTCACACAAAACCGTTATTATGCTAAACCCATGCAAAATCTCATTTCCATTTAACCACTCTGGTTTATTATAAAAAGGGTATCTGAAAAAAATCTATAAGAAATACATTATGAATCACAGAATGTCTTAAAGTGTTAAATTTTCCAAGTTTGTGTATACATTAAAGGAATTACTTCTTAAAGTTAAAATTTTAGGTGATTTATCTGAAAAATAGACATTCCAACACCTTAATCATTATATACAGAAGGCTACTCACCATTTAACTTTCATTTGCATCACAAAATTATTGGCCCTAATCAGGCAGACCAATGAATCCCATACATGAAAGTTCAGGTCTCTAATACACCGAGTCTCTAAAATTCTTAATATAGGCATAATTAACACTGGTAACACTACATATTTTTAAAAGGATTAAATAAATGCACATAGTAGAAATGTTCCTTTGCACAATGGAATACTATGCAGCAGAAAAAAAGAAAGAGCTTCAGCATGGATGGAACTGGAGAGCATTATGCTCAGTGAAATAAGCCAGTCAGTGAAAGACAGATACCATATGATCTCGCCTATAAGTGGAAACTAATCAACAAAATAAACAAGCTAGCAAAATATAACCAGCGACATTGAAAAAAAAACAAACTGACAGTAACCAGAGGGAAGGAGGGAGGGATATAACAGGGGAAAAGGAAGGGAAGGATCATCAAGGAACATGCATAAAAGACCCATTGATAAAGCCAAATGGGGAAAGGATTGAGAGTGGGAGGTGGAGGTGGGTGGGGCTGGGTAAAGTGGTGGCAGGAAAATGTTGACCAAAAAAAAATAGAAAGGGGGAGGCTATGAATAGTATAGGAAATTGAGACACCAAAGAACTGACATGTATACCCCATAAACATGAACTAAGAGGTGTGGGGGTGATGGATGGAGTGCAGGATGGAGGAGATAAAGGGGAGAAAAAATGAGACAACCGTAATAGCATAATCAATAAAATATACCAAAAAAAAAAAAACACCAAAAAACAAAAAACTAAACCATTAGACTAAAGATAAGATAAATAACTAAACAGTTAGTCTATCATTTTTGAAACAATCCAAATAAAGAGTAAGAATTTAATTCATTCAGGTTGGGCAACAAAAAACCCAGAAACTCACCCATATTATTCAATAGAGGGAACGCAGTAGAAGAATCTAATTATAGCAGTTACAAAAACATGTAAAGCCAAGATGAGGAGATATAGAAAGCAGTAAAAGTCTGAAGTACTACATCTACAGAGTTCAAGGTTCCAAGAGAGACATGGATGTTACCTAAACTTGGGAGCTCTAGGTTCATGGTGAATTCTAGATTCCAAAGCTATGTAGGGGTTTATCAGTGGGTACATGCAGTCGCTGTAAGAGATACCATCAGACTTGGCAGGGCAACGAGTTGGTTGGCTTCGTCTCAAGTTTTGTCCTCAAATCTTTTGCCAGAGTCTTTCAGATGTGGAATTTAACTGAAAACTAGTTATCTGAGGAATCAGGAAATACAGTTTATAAAAATCAGCCCTTGAAACAGAGTAGAACAGAGGGAAGATGCAGTCTCAATTATTATCATCATTATTTTTTATAATCATGAAAAATATCATGACTTTTTCCCTCTCATTTCTTACAAATATTGAATAGATTCATTTACATTTTTTGTAAATGTTGCTATCTATAAACACATGATCTGATTCAATGAATTATATCTTTATTTTCAAATGAAACATCTGTCAGTTTAATAAATCTATTTTCTAGTTCGTGATCACATACTCAGATTATCATAAATAGCATTTCATGTTGTTTATCTGTTTAAAAAAAAGTAAGGCTTTCCATTAAACTTAGAATGAAATAGAAAACAAGTACTCTTTTCTACTGAGGACTACATGGCTCTTGCCTGACCTTAGAAAATCGTGCCCTGTTACTTACTCCTCAGTCACTAAATTACTCCTGCCCTGCCTGTCTTTCTTTTTCTAAAATTCATCAAACATCTGCACCACAACATATTTAAACATGTTTTTTATTTTTTGTTTTAAAATTTATTTTATTTTATTTTTATTGCATTCATTTCCATTACCATTTAGCCCTCTAATAACCCCCTCCCTCCCACAATCCCCACACTGTTGTCCAAGTCCATGAATTGTTTTTCCTTTCTGCTCAATCCCTCCACACCCTTACCTCCACCCCTCCTTAGCCTTTTAATTGATTTTAGAGAGAGTGAAGGAAGGGAGAGAGAGACAAAGAAAAACATTAATGTGAGAGAAAGACATTGATCAGTTACCTCTCACACAAGCCCTGACTGGGGGCTGCACAGGCAACCTAGGCATGTTCCCCAATCAGGAATCAAACCCACAACCTTCCAGTTTACTGGATGATGCTCCAACCAACTGAGAAACACCAGACGGGGTTAAATATGCCTTTTAAAAATTCTGACTAGAAAATTCTCCTCACAAGAATGTTGGTGTTGGCTTAGCATCAAGGCCTCTGTTGAACCTCCACAATCTCAGGTAGAGTAAACTACCTATTTATTCTATTCAAGGAAGTATGTTGGTCAGTCTTTCATCCTAGCAAATCATTATCTACATAGCAAAAACCAATTGCCGATATTTGCTCACTCAGTTACTTTTTATTATTTTGATTAGAATGAAAAGTCCCCCAAAGACTGTCTCTGTCTTGGTTTCCAAGGAATCCATCCTCAGAACTTAGGAAATTCTTGGTATGTGAGAACACTATAAATATTTATTAAGTGAGTGAATGAATGAATGAATGAATGAATGAATAACCAATTGTTGGTTTTTAAACACCTACATTCTTTCCCATATCTGGTCCAGCTCTGCCTGCTCCTTTAATACTAGGCCAGTGTTAGACCACTATCTGGATCACATATAAGTCAGCAATCTGGGCTTCACCCTTTCTTTTTGCTTCTGGAATGAATACAGTCAACAGTTTCCCCACATCTTATTCTCTAAGGTTTTCAAGAAAAGTTTTGTGGCTCTTTCCTTTAGAACTGGTAACTTAGATTGAGAATAAAAAGGAGTAAGCCTCATTCAAGCGTCTTGAACTTGGTCAGATTTTCAAATCAGGTACTTGGTCTCTCTATTGGATCTTCATCTAGGTGTGTCTAACTTTTGAAGCAAGGACTCTCCATGTGAGGAAGGTTGGCTGGTACAGTAAAAATATGTATCTGTTTTCCTAAAACTATTTATCCATTTAACTGTAATCCAGTACAATTTTTTTTCATTTCTCTTTTATTTTAACTATAGTGATATCTCATATTTAAAGACATAATTCAAGCTGGCAAATAGTTTTAGCTTAAAAAATAAGATAAACATGACATTGTGGCAATATTGAGGATAAAAAAAAGTTTTGATGAGTAGACAGTGGTCCTATCAAATTCATTTCCTCCAGCCCTGGCTAGGTAGCTCAGTTGGTTAGAGCATTGTTCTGGTATGCCAAGGGTCTGGGTTTTATCCCAGTTGGGCACATACAAGAATCAACCAATGAATGCATAAATAAGTGGAACAACAAATAACTCTCTCTCTCTCTCTCTCTCCCTCCCCTCCTGTAAAATCAATAAACGATTTTTTTTAAGTTCATTTCCTCCACATGTGGCTACTGTATTCTTAGTGTATATGCAAAAAGAAAGTCTGTCATTTTGTTCATTTCTATTTATTTTTATAATATGTATCTTTAAGTTCTACCTATTGGAAAAATGAATAAAACCCCTGTGGACTGAGCAATAGTAGCTTTTTGTTGTCATGCCTTCCCATTCTATAGTCTCTGATGCCACATGTGGGCTCCATCTCTCTTCCCTTCCCCTGTCTCTGAAACTTTTATTCTACTTTATCTCTATAATAGCCTTGGCTTGTTTCCACTCTTCTTTCAGCCCTGGCTTGTGTCTTACTTTTCTCTTGGCTCTTAGCCCTGTTCCCACCATCTCAGCCCTTCCAACTTTAGATCCTACAAGAATCTTCAGCATACTCCACCTTTAACTTTAAATTTACATTCAACTTTGGCAAATATTTACACAACTCCCTGCCTGTCTCATATATAACCCTATTTAAATCTCAGAAGTCAATATCTAATTCTTTCAACTCTACAGAGAATAAAACTCTTTAAATTATTTTTATTATTGGAACTGTTCTTAATATCATTTTGACTTCCAAATGCACAGTTCTTTGGGCCACACACCCCAAACCTCAAAAACTAAATCCCATTTTTTTTGTCTTCTTTCCCATCATCTTTTCCTTCCATAAAATCTCCATTCATTTCTTGGCTGGAGACTTTCAAACACTTCCAACAATAATCTCTAAAACTTTTCAGACATGTCCTACAATAATTATTATACAAAATTGAATTCATTCCAACACATTTCTAGTCCAAATAGTAGCTTGTTTCTTTCTGTTTTCAAGTTACAGAGTTCTAATAACAGGTTTCACCTTTTCCCAAGCTATATTCTTCTCCTCACAGACATTCTCTGGAATCCAATTGCTTTCTCCCTGTTATTCTCATAATACACACACACACACATTTTTTTTACTTAACATTTTCCAACAAAAGCAGCCACTCATACGTTTTCTTTGGTTTCACAAAGAAGCTGTGGTTTTCTTCTGCACATTCACTCTTTTTTCCTTTGTCTCACATCCCATGACTAGGAGGGCTCAGTTGCCATTAACAACAACATTTTCCTAAAAGCCCATGTACTTAATGGTTACCAAAGTTACAAAATGTTTCATGTGAGATCCCAAAGAGGGTAGGGAAAAGGTCTTCTATGTATTTGAGGGTTTGTGACACGCAGAGTTCTCTGAAAGGCGGGTCCTTATCAGACATGCACCTTGTTTGGTTCTAAGAATGAGGAGCAAAGTGTTTCATTCCAGAACAAACAGAAGACTGTGCCTAAGATCATTCTCTGATGCAGAGACATGTCTGGTCCTAACTGCGGCAGGCTCAAGTTGCTGGAGAATTTCCACATAAGAACACTGATGGAAAACCTTGATAGATAATTCAGATCCTTCACTGTCATGTGTTCCAGCATTAAAGTGGCATATAATTGCATTTCTAGACATCCCCAGTGAAATGGGACCCAGTTAGCTACAGCAAGAACTCTCCCATTATGGTATACTGTATTGGTCCTTCCCTTTCTCAATTTTTCAATCCTTTTCTTCCATTTCCTAATTCCACAATAAGCTTTCTGGAGAAATTTTTATCTCAGGGTCTTTCTAAATTCAATGCCATTTATTCCAAATTTCCCCATTATTCTCTAGCTCACTGCTGAACCTCTATTCAAGCCAGTGTTGTAGGTGGTTTAATTTTTTTTTAAATGTCAGTTAGAGTTAACCATAACTGGACTAGTAAATAAGCAAAATAAATGAATAAATATTACATTTTTTTCTCATGGTTTAAACACTCCACCACATTTACTATCTTCATTATTCCAAGTAGCTGAAATCCATTGTTATTTATATCGTGGTCATATTTACATTCCACACCCATTTTTCTCTAGTCATTTATGCCCATGTTTGTCATATTTCAATGAGAATTTGGTGCATGTATGAACCTTGTTAGTATAGATTTTCTCAATAGATGCTTTAAATACCTGATATGTATTAGTAATCATTCTAAAGGCTTTATGCATATTTTTGGACATGTGGTCCTCAAAAAACATTAACGATATAAATGTTATTGTCTCAGTTTTTCAGATGAGTAAACTGAGGCAAAGAGATAATGAACATCATGACCAAAGGATGAATGGCATGGCTAAGATTCACCATCCCCCCATTCTCACCCTAGCAGTCTCTCCTAAGGACCCATGTCTTACTATGATGCTGTATACCTAACTTCTCACAATCCGGTTTCCTGAGACTCACTTCTGGGGATTCTGATTCGATAGACCTGTGTTACACTTGTCTTTTTTAGATGCTTCCCAGAGGATTCTGGGCAGATTTGGTGATTCACAGGGCACAACATCATATTAAAGACATTGAAAAACCATGCAATAAAAAAAAATCCATTAGTTAATTGAACACAGAATACCAAAGTTACTTGAACACACATTCTTTTTGTTTTATTTCATTTTATTTTATTTTATTTTATTATTTTATTTTATTTTTGCATAACACCTGTTTTTACAAGGTCCACTGCTCATACCAGATGTACCAATATTTTTCCTAAATAATTCTATAGACCTATCATAATTCCAGTGATTATTTTATATTTTTCCTACTACTGGGCTGTTCTCTTTCTGAGGGCAAGGATAGTGTTTATCTTACAATATTCCTCCCATCTGAGCCTGAGTAAATGGATGTCTCTTAAAACCATCTCTGAATAGAATAACTCCTTGCCTGCCAACAGCAATGTCGATATTGGGGAGATTGATTTAAAGCTTAGAGATTGTGATTTCCTCTCATTATTTATAAAATAATTCTGAAAAAAGATATTCAATAGAAATTCAAGGGAATGACAATAGAAATAGAAAGTAATATATTCATTGATATATATTAGTTATAAGAAGTTAATTCTGTTTAGTTATTAAATGTCACATTCCATTATCAATTCAAAGAGGAATAATTAATGTTCACACACATTCATCCATGACAATAGAAAAGATTTCTAAAAGGTAGCTATCTTTTTACTATTTTTTATTGAGAACTCTATGGTATTATGGAATGAATATACTTGAAATAATATATATCAAGTCATGTACAGTCCATCCGGAATAGAATTAGAATTCAGCATAACTTTACTAAATTGAAGTAGTCAGGATGAAACTTAATCATGTTCAAAATGAAAAAACAATGTAGTCTAGGGAGTACAGTTATAAGAGAAAAAATTAAGTTTTATAATTACTTGATAAATATATACATATTGGCATTAAAGACCGAAACTATCAGAGTGAAAAAGTGGTATTAACCACCAGTCTAATACCATTGTTTAGGAAGAGAGAAGCAAATGTTGCAGTCATTTTTTAAATTATTTTCTTGTGGCCTACATTTTGTACTGCATCCTATGCTACTGGATATTTAAGCAATATGGTCTTTCCTTCTCAAGGTCTTTACTGCATGTCTGTTTAGATATAGATGTGACTGTTGGCAGACAGAGGACTTAAAAAGAGTTTATATGCATTAAGTATAAACAGATGGTACCTTATTCTATTTAGAAAACTCAAGAACTGTTTTGAATATATGAACTAATAGAAAGGTATTACTCTATACCATAGAATGCTTCAACAAGTATTAAAATGCAAAGCATGTGTTCCATTATATTTATCAGAATTTTAGGCTATTTTATTAGTATTGATAATTATACCTGAATGAGTTTATAACTTCTGAGTAGATTTCTTGGGACAAATTTTTCTATGATACATAGTGGAGATCCACATAATATTTTTTTAAAAAACATGATAATAATTTTAAAAGTTTTAATAAATAAGAGATTAAAATTCTTTCTCATAATAACGCAAGTGCTACCAAGTTATCTTTTCTATCATCTCTTTTTACCTCTCTCCTTTGCCATTTTAATTCCATGATAAACTAGTATTGTTAATTATTCACTTTAGCTACAAGTAAGTGACTTACTTATTTATTTTATTCTGTTGGCTTGTGTATGCATTTTTATTGTATTAATATTTATTTTCAATGCTCAGTTCAAATGTCACTTCTGTGAAGCTTTTACTAACATCCCTAGATGAAATTTGGTGGCTTATCTCTTGTGTTGAATGAAGTTTATTAATTCTTTTCTTACAACAATTTTGATGTTGGGTTTTGGTCAATTTTATATATTCATTTCCTTCGCTAGATTTTAAACATCTTGAAGACAAGAATAATAGGCAATTTTTATAGATGCTGTTATCTAGAAAGCTATTTTTAAAGGCATTTCATAAATATTGATTAAAATAAAAGTTCAAATTTAGCTCTTTAAACTCTGAGTGGGTTTATTTGTTTAAAAAAATAGTGTATTCCCTTTTATAGATGATACTGTATATACATTGTATTTGTTCTATTACTTTGGTAAATAATTCCCAATTTAAACATTTCTCCTTATAGCAGTTACGTGATTACATTAGAATTCAGATAGTGATAAAAAAAAATTAGAGCATTTCTACTTGAAAAAAGTCAAAATTAAGGTGCAAAACATAACGTGTCAAAAATAAGAATATTTGTGTTTAGGCTTAATTTTATAAGTATTGTAAAGTTGATTTTTCATTATCCAGCAGAATAAGCATTTGCAATTTGTTTGTTTTATGGTATTTTTCAATTTTTGTCTTAATATTTATTTTAAAAGGATGGCATTATTTATGTTAACATTTAAATGACATAAAATACAGGAGTAATATATAATGGAGAAGAAATTTTAAAAAATAATTTTAT
>PVJD01016743.1:0-19922 GCA_004026545.1 Mormoops blainvillei
GGCCTGTCTGGGAGAGGCGGAGTCTCCCTGCCAACAAGAGGCTGTTCCTACAGTCTCTCAAGGTTCCCTCTGTTCCTTAGTAGAAGAGCGCCCCCTGCAGGTGACCAGAATGCATACGTGGTCAGATCTTTTAGGGGTTGGAGTCGATGGCACTGAAATCGACAGGAAACCGAACACGAACCTGTTAGAGCTCTGGAAGCAGCCGGGAGCTGACCAATGCTTCCTGTGGCCCCAGGAGGAGAAGAAACTGACAGAGAAATCCGGGGGTGTGCCCCAAGATCCCCGAGAAGCCCGTTTGGCCCAGCTGTAAGATCATCCAGGTGGGTCAACCTCCCGAGATGAGGGAAGAGATATCCTTCAGACTTTTGGGTAGGCGAGGGGCCAAGGGTCCCGTCTTCAGGGGGAGGATTGGGGACAGGAGGCCGCAAGTCGAATTGACTACTCATTGGTTCCCTGCAAGTGTTCAGCAAGTGTTAGCTCTTGTGGATACAGGAGCCAAATGTGCCCTCTTACCTGAAAACCCTGAGAAGTTGCCAGGGCCTGAGGTTTCTGTTGATGGTTATAGGGGACAAAGTGGGAGGGTGAAGGCTGTACAGCTCTCTCTGGGTGTCAGGCACTTGCCGCCCCCCGCCCCCAACACCGAGAATACACTGTCTGTGTCTCCCTCCTTCCTGAGTATATCCTAGGTATTGACATACTTCAGGGTCTGTGGCTACACATGACCATAGGAGAACTTCGCCTGTGGGTGTGAGTGGGAAAAGCCATTTTGTGGGGACATGCCAACCATCCCCCTGTGCAATTGCCACCCCCATGATGGGTAACAGTAGTGAAACAATACCGCTTGCCCGGAGGGTGTGGGGAAATTTCAGCCACTGTAGGAGGGTTGGAGAAGGTGGGGGTAATGAGGGCTGCCCACAGTCCTTTCAACTCTCTTGTGTGGCCAGTGAAAAAGCCAGAGAGTACATGGAGAATGACAGTTGATTACCTGGACCTCAGGAAGGTCACTCCTCCACTGCAGGCAGAGGTCTCTTCTCTGATGGACTTGACGGACCGATTAACTAATGAGGTGCGGACTTACCACTTTGTAGCTGATCTAGCAAATGCGTTTTTCTCCATTGACTTTGCTCTGGAAAGTCAAGACCAGTTTGCCTTCACCTGGGAAGGCCGACAGTGGACTTTCACAGTGCTCCCTCGCAGGTACTTGCACAGCCTGACTATCTGTCATGGGTAGGTGGCAGAGGACCTGGCTAAGTGGCCATGACCTCCCGAAGTACGCCTGTCCCATTACATCGATGGTATTTTGCTAACTGGTGACTCTGCTGCAGGATTAGAGAAAGCCGTGCGGCAAGGGCTGTGCCACCTCGAGTCACGTGGCTGGGCATCAGCGAAACCAGCTGGCTCCGGCATTGTCTCCCGCCTGCCCGAATCTACAGTGGACCTGCCAGGCCTTAGCCGGCTGCAGCACAAAGGGTATGTGGTGTTACTGGTTTAGGATGGAGAGAATGTAGAAGAAAGACAGAGAGTTGCAGGGTTTCAGGAAGAGGCTGAGAGCTGGGGATGAGGTGAGGGTCCCACCTGCAGAGGAGAGAGTCACTGGAGCTGGAGCAGGAAGGTGGGGAAGAAACGAGGCGTTCTATCAGACTTGGGTATGGTCTTCAGAGACCAGATGGCTGTTTGCAAGAAAGGCGAGGATACTTGAAGGCTCATGTGAGTGCCTCCGATACCGGGACAAACACTCGATTTGGGAAGTCCATGAGGGATAATGCACACTCCTATATATAAGAAAAAAACACAGGAAAACATCAAAGAAAAATGAGAGCAAAGGTGTACGGGCGCATGTTTGTGGAGAAGGAAAGGGAGAGAGAATGGGACGCTAAACAGAGGTAGTCGGAGGGACACGCTGACACTTATCCCCAGGGGCGTAGCAGCCCATGAGTCACGGCTTGGTGGCCCAAGAGAAAAGAGGGACGGGTCCCTGGGAGAGGGGTGAGAGGGAGACCGAGGGTAAGGGGATGACTCACAAGCACAAGGGACAGAGAGTTTCAGGAGCCAGATGGAGGGGAGGACATGGAGGTATTTCAAGCAAGCTGATGGCCGGAGAGGAGTGGGGAGGTAATTCCACAAAGGGAGGAAGACAGAGGGGAGTTTGGGGACATGGAGACAATATCTCAGGACAGTTACAAAACTCTAGTCTGATGAAAAAACAGGGTGGGCCGGTGCTGGGGAAAGCACTTGGGCTAGAGTTCAGGGATTGTGGTTTCCAGTGTGAGGAGCAAACTTTTCAGAGGACCGCTCAAGCCAGGGGATTACAGATATCTTACTTAGGAGCCTCTGAGTCCAGCAGTGTAAGCTTCGCCCAGAAGTGCCTTAGAAACACAAGATAGGGTAGCTCCAGTACCCCAAGTCCTTTGCTCTCCAGGATGCGATCGGAAGTGAGTGCCCATGAAGGAGGCACTGAACGGAGGCTGCAGAGCAGCCTGGCTGCGGGTGTTACAGGAGCCTGAACGGAAAGGAGACAAGCAGGGTGCCTTTAGAGCTCGCTGAGTCCAAGAGAGTGAGAGAAGGGGTGAGTGAGGCCTGGGGACCCAGGGCCTTAGCTGCCTGCACAAAATGTGGGTCACGGTCCTTTCTAAACTTCACAACTAGCTCTACCCTTTATTCTTATCTACAGCACCTCCGTAGTATAACGTGCTCTTCCCTCGTCCTCTAAGCATGCCCGTCATTGCGTTGTTTCCCCGAAACAGCTGGCTGGATGCTCAAACCAACTAGGACTGAAAAGTTTTGCGTTTTACAAAACATGCACCCATCCGTCCGCATTTAAAGACTTTTCACTACCTGCGTACACAGCTCATGGGTCTTTCAGCCCCCTGAGGAGGTGCTGAGAATGCTTTAAGAACAGGCCGATCCAGGCTCCCTGGGTGCCAGTGACTCATACAATGACATCTGGAAGTCTTTGGGGGGCTTCTCTGTGCCCTCTGCCCTGCATCGCTGTACCCTGCAGGCTCTCCTGTCTGCTCTCCATGTTCCCCCGCCAGGTCCAAGATTGCCTCTCAAACCCCTCGGAGTATAAAGTCAGCCGCGCTGGCAAATCTTTCATGAGAGGGGTGGTCAGAAGAGCCGCTAAGGACTCTTAATTTCACAGTTTCAGCCTTTGGACCCGTCCACTCGGCAGCCTCTACCCTTCCCTCTTCTCTAATCCTCGTCCAGCCTCAAGGCCCTGGGCAGGCAGCTTTTCTTTCCTAAAGAAATGCACTTTTCACTCCCTCTGCTCCTGGTGGAACTTCTCCAGCCGCCCCCCTCCTCGCTATGGCCCGAGGTAGAAACCTTAGGCAGGAAGTAACACAGACCTCGCCCCAGAAATTGCCTGTAGACGGCGCTGGGCTTACAGAGATTTATTTAATTTTTAAAATTAATTAATTAATTTTTTCACTTATTTATTTTTGTTCTTATTTCTTTCTTCCTCTACTTTATCGGATGGTATGTTAGCAGATGGTTGTGAATGTAAGTTTTACATTACAGATTATCTTCAACATATGATGATTTTCCATTCAGTAGTATAGGGGACGAAATGATAATTTATCAATTCTATGTATTTAATTAAACCACATTTGCACATGTTGGTTCATGAAGCCCTTTCTTCTTTTTTTAAAAAAAATATTTATTTTTAGAGAGAGGGGAAGGGAGGAAGAAAGAGAGAGAGGGAGAAACGTCAACGTGTTATTTGCCTCTTGCAGGCCCCCTACTGGGGACCTGGCCCGCAGCCCAGGTGTGTGCCCTGACTGGGAATCGAACTGGTGACCCTTGATTCGCAAGCCAGGACTCAATCCACTGAGCCACACCAGCCAGGGTTTCCTTCTTAAAAAATAGGTGATATTTTTACAGTGTTAACCACGCAGTGTTGTCCCATCACTACAGCAGTCACTGTCGTTAGAAACGTAAGTGACCCTTCAATCGTACCAGCATATATTTAGTTTATGTATGTCATCAATTCCTTTTTTCACTATGTTATTTATTCCTCTGGCAAAATCAGCATCAACTTACCCATGAGAAATATCGCCAGGAGAGGCACTAAAAAATACTTGGGGATGACTTTTATAAATGACATTGTCAAATGCAGAATAAAACATCGTGAATATCTGTTTGCCCCAGACTCGGCTGAGTTCAGAAACGGTAACGCTTTGCCCAGCCTGGGTCTTAATTTATCAACGTAAATGAATAGCAATACAGAGGGACCAACGTAAAGACCCAAGAGGTGTGACAGATTTTCGTGAGGTTGTGTAGAAGCAAGTGTGCATGGAGGGGCTAATCCAGAGAAGATCCTGGGTGAAATTCCGGAGAAGAGCACCAGGGCAGGAAAGGACAACCCGCTTAATCCTTTTTCACTGAAAATAACCCTGGTGGGTGTGGCGCTGTAGGGCTGGTCTCTAGTCACCTGGGACTTGGCCCAGGGAAGGTTTCGGGGAGGGGAAATGGTGGCTTGGCGTGGGAGAGTTAGCAAAAAAGAAGTTGGATTTCAGTGACGCTGGAAACGTAACATTGGATTTATACATCTGTAAAAGAAAGAGAGGCGGGTTTTAGACAGTTGAGTCAGAGTTTTCTAAATAGTTTTTAGAGAGTAAGAGGGAGCTACCTGGCATAGCCCTCAATACATTTGAACAAACACGGTCACTGGGGGGCCAATGGCTCCTTTTTTAGCCAGCAGGGTCATTTGGCGCGGTTCGAAATTTTTAAGGCCAATAAAAACCAAAGGTTCTTTATATCCGTAATACAAAAAACAGGTTGTCTGCTGTGTCCATCACCATCCTTTACAGGCATATAAGCACGAACAGACTGAAGAGAAAACAGAAGTCTGTAGTAAAATGCCAACGTGTAAATGTAGAAGAAATGATAAAATTAAATAATCACTGTCAGACAACCGTCACGGAAATAACCGGTTCATGGAATAACATTAGTCAGCGTTGCACCAGTGGCTGAAAGTCTGAGGAGTTCGGATATGCGCACAGCACAATCTCTAATCCCCTTCCCTTCTACAGATTCTTCATTAATGCCTAATTCTTACTGAGTAATAACAAAATATTAGCTCCTTACCCTTAGGGTGCAGGGACCCCACAGATATCATCGAAACCGAATAATGAAACAGCTGCATATTCTGTCTCTTTTGAAATGATGGAGAAAGCAGCATCATTTCTGCAGCATTTTTTGCCCCAAATCCATAAATATCATTTTATGAGGAAATGGCAACAAACCCAAACCGAAGCATCTTCAACAAAATCTCAGCTGGAAGCTCTTGAGAAACATCAGTGTCAGGAAAAAAAAACCAGACTCAGATCCAGAGACCAGACACCTAAAGTCAGGACACCCCCCTGGACTGCACCCCGGGACAGTGAGGGAAGAAAAGCAAGGTGATCTTGTTCTTCCTGTCATTTCTCTTCTTGTTCTTCTTGTTCTTGTTCTTTTTTTCTTGTTGTTGTTGTTCTTCTTCTTCATCTTCTTCCTCCTCCTTCTCCACCTCCTTCTCTTCCTCCTCCTTCTCTCTCTCCTCCATTCTCTTTCTTTTCCTTTTCTATATGAGGGGTGGTCTCTCTCTTTTGAGTTTTTTGTTATAAAATGTTATTTGAACAACTGGTAAAGTTGGAAGGGGGTCTTTACGATAATTTTAATATTGTTTCAATGCTGATTTTCTGTCTTTGATTGATATCTGAAAGTTTTATAAGAGAATCACAAAATTGTTGTCACAAAATGTACACCAGTGAATTTAAACTGTATGAGCTATACCAGTTAGCAAAAACAACTGCTTTCATTCAATAGACCTCATTTGGATTATTTTTTCCCCTGAGATTTTAAGGCAACACCAAACTTTTTCTTTGTATCCAAAAAGATCCAAGAAATATAACTTTAAAAAGCCATTATTTAAAAGGACATAATAAAAATATTTTCCCACCTTTTTCCCAACAAGAAGACATTTTAGTGTTTCTCCCTGGAGCATTGTGTTAGCTGTAGGATTTCGTTTACGGCCTTATCACATCAAGTAGTTTCCTTCCATTCCTACAGTCCCTGTCTCTTGTTAAAAACATAACCACTTTCCTCTAGAGATTTAATTCACCGTGACAGTCAACCTACAGGCCAGAAAATAAAGTCCTGCTCAGATGGAACTTTTCAAGGTCCAGGGTCATCAAGACTGGTTTAGGGCAATCTTTACTGCCCAAAGAGTTATCTAACTAGAGTAAAGTCCCTCCCACTTACTGTAAAATTTTCTTGTCCCCCAAATGGACAGAGGTGGAACACCTGCTTTCCCCAACCGACACAGTAGTTTACATGAGGAGCGGGGCCTAGCCTTTCTTAAAGTCAAAAAGTTTTAAAGGATCAATAAAAGTTCATGGGAAAGTTTTTATTTTGATGATGAGGTTATAGAATGCATGGGCTGGAAAGAAGTTTCCTTTGCAGTTTCATGTAGTTTCAGTAAAGATGTTTGTGGGAACAGGTAAAGGTTTCACCCTGGTTTGATCTGGGGTCAGAGAGAAAGTGCAGCTCACTTCTTACACACGGTCATCTGAACAAAGACAATCATCCTTACACAGGGGTCAGGACCCTCCTCTGGTGACCTTCACAGAGCTCACTGTCCACTGTGAGGGGCTGAGACGTCTGAGACGACAGCGTGGCCTTAGGTGAAGCCCACTCTCCGACAGTCACGTCCTCTGCTTTCCCATGGAGCCCATAAAAGCGCTCACCCTCCTGCCAGAAATGCCAAAGTCACACAGCATAAAAACGCGGTGGTTCCGCACCTGGTGTTTTTCCGATGCTGTGAGCCTTCGGCTTAGTCAGAAGATGACGCCGTCCCGGGGACACAGAGTTCTTTTCGTAGACCACATCAGGAGGGAGGATTCTAGGAATTAGCAGTACGGAGTCACCAACCCCATCAGTTTCCACGAAAGCGGTCCCCTCAGGCTAGACATAAAATATGGGCTCCCCTCCTCACCTCCTCTGTTATGAAACTGAATAATTCCTTTTTACACTTTTTAAATAGATTTACTGCATAGGTGGAAGGTCCTTAGAAGGCTTGCATTGAGTCAGTAAGTGCTGAAAAATGTGAGGTGACATTGTCATTATTGTTGACTTAAGGTCACATTCCACAACATACCGGCTCCCGTCCCTCCCTCACCGCGGGCTTGTCTCAGTTGCACCATCCCCACAGCGCAGGTGACATCTAGTCATCCAAAGGATGAACAATGGTGCCGTGATGACCGGAGGGTATACGTGACGAGCTTGCAGGAATAGAAACTGTGTCCCTCCCCCAAAGAGAGGTGTGGATGGCTCCTGGACACTGTAATGGACAACAGGAATGGTCAGGAGAACACCCGTGAGGTAGTAAAACTGATATTTCTCCCCCTACTTGACTTCTCCCAAAATATTTTCAAAGCCTTCCTGAGTATTCTTATTCACACGGCAATAGGCTTCCTTGCATTAGTTCAGCGTGACGCTGTAAACAGGAGGTAAGTTAAAATGTTGGTGACTCAGCCAAGGCTTTGGCCGAAAGGTTCCAGCCAGACCGATGTTCACACTTAGCTAGAAATGGCCTCGCTCGTTATGGACCCAAGGCTGACCCGATGAATATTTTGGTATCTCTTGAAAAAAAAAAGGACGGGAGAGGTCCTTAGCAAAAGCTAGAGAGACTGAAGGCGAAATGTGAGGATATTGCTGTTGAACCTCAAATTGCTGTTAACATTCCCATTTGAGGTGTCATAGGAAAACCTACACGGAGCAAACTGCGTGCCGCAGGTCAACGTGCCTGAACTGAATTAATTAGGCTAAATCAAGTGACACCAGCCTTGTCGTAGGAATGAGAATGCTCTCCTTCCTTGGAGATGACATTTGCTCGGAGAGAAAGGCGGCTAGAGGGAGACGTCCCCATGGAAAGCTCCGGAAGCACAACCTTCTGGGAGATCAGATCCTGGCTCCGTTCAGGGACCCTCGGCTATTATGCACCTGATTATAAATTGCTGGGAACTGATGGAGATGCAAACTGGGCCTTGGCTGAAAGGTATTCGGCGGGGTTTTCCCTTCCTTGCGCAGAAGGCAGTTTCGTTATGACCCGGAGGCCTAAGTGAGTCACCAGAGCCTCTAACCCTTGGACAGGCTTTTCCTTACTGAGTCTTCTGACCTCTATTTTTTTAGAACATCTTTTTTAGCGAGGTAATTGCAACTGGAAATGGCAGGTGCTTTCTTCGCCCTTCTGAAATATATATGTGTTCTTAAAAATATTTTTCCAGTGTTATGACCCAGAGAATATGTGTCTAACTGGTCTAAGTCCATTCCTTTGAAATTCAGCCTCCCGGTGTGGGGCGTCCCGCTCTCTGGGGAAGGGAAGGCATCAGTTGGGTGGAGACCTTTACAGCCAACCTACAACAGGACCTCCTTTTAGGAGTTCACGAGAAGTTTTACTTTTCTTCTGTGCACAGTCGATTAGCAAGCACAGATGCCTCGGACCCCTTCTCCCGTTTTTCGAATATGCCCAGCCTTCCCTTTCAGGGACGTTGAGTTCAGTCTCGCTGCCCTGTTGCACGGCCTTGAATAAAGTCTTCTTGCCTCTGTAAATCGGTCGATTTCGTGTAGCACTTTGACACCACCTATGTCTCCTACTGTAATGAACAGATCCTGTCGTCTTGCTCACAGCGTCAACCCTTACCTTATTTTCAAATCTTCCATTTTTTCTCAGGTAGCTCTAATCCTACAAGCAAATGTTTCTGACTATTCTCATCGTCCTCTGACTTTGCTCCTGCAGCCGCAGACGGGCCGAAAGACTGCCCAGATCCTCCTGGGGCCACGGGCTGCCTCCGAAGACACTCTGTCCCAATATCCGAGGGCACCTCCGCGGTGGCCTAGCCATCAACAGCGTTCTCATTTCACATCTGTCCCCCCACCCCCTTTATGGGACACAGTCACAGAGATTTTAAAAAACATTTGGTCATACAATTCAACAACTCTAGCAAATTTGCAGGCCCTTTTCATGCCAGCCACTCGCAGGTCCACACTGAATGACCCTATTCCAGGCCCTCTGCAACCTGCAGCCCAGGCCACTCACCAGTGTCTTCATTCTTTGTTGTGTTTACAGACTCCACGTGCCTTTCCTCAGTGAGTCCACAACCAGGACCCGGGAAATGGGAAGCGAATCTCTCCTCTGGTTCTGTTTCCTTTTCTGCTCCTTGTGGCCTCCAAGGTATTTGGTTGAAATCTTTGGCAACCTGGCCAGAGGTGGCTTGTGTGTCAGCAGAAGTGGGAATAAAGAAAAAGGGTGAAGGAATGGGGCCTGTTCAGAGTCAGGATGAGAAATTGTAAAACCTGGGTGTTTGGGGGTGTTAAGATTTATAGGGGTTCCAGACGACTTAGGGGTGTAATGCAACAGGGATTCGGGGGGGCTCAAAAATGGGACTGAGGTTTAGGAGCGAGGAGCCGGCCTAACTTTTGATAAAGGATCCACTGGATCTTGTGTAATGGAGCGGAGAGAGGGGTTCCATTCACCCAGACTTGGGCGGGCATGAGGGGTGAGAAACAAGGTCGGAGGAAAGAATAAGGTCTTAAAGACCCCTGTTAGCGCCCTGACGTTACGACGAGAGGGAGCACCACACATCCAGGCTTGCGAAGTGCCTAAGGCGGGAGACATAAAACAGTGGGCGAAGCGGAACAAACAAATTTCAGATGGGTGGTTTCCAGGGGTTAGGCGGTGGGGCGATGGGGAGAACCCTCTCAGCGTGTACGGGGGTGTATTTGGGGCAGCGACAGTGGGCTAGCAGTAGGTAGAGCTGGCGCTGCCCCACGTTGTGATTACACTCAATGTTGCGGGGTCGTTCGCTTTAAACCGACTCATTTGACGTTCTATAAATTTCACTTCAGAAAATAATTGCGTTAAAGGGACCAGCAAACACATACTACGTCATCTCAATGGTATAAAATTTTTAAAACGCACACGAATCTGTCGAAAAAGACAGAGGATGGCTGATTGCCTGGAGGGGGTGGGGCTTTTGCGGGGTCCAGAGAGAAGGATTACAAAAAGACGTGGCTTGATTTTGGGTGAAATTAAGACACACAGAGCATGTCTGTCGTTTGCTACTTGATAGATTGTGCACATTCCATAGGTTTTCCTTCTTGTCTTTCATTTATACCCCAGTCAAGCGCCAGTCAACAGCTGATGTCATAATTTGCTTGTGTGGTCATAGGGGGACAATATTGTTCCTCCGTTACTGCTGTTTCCAGGTGGGCGGACCCTGGACGTGTGTCCCCAGCAGCGCCAGAGTGACAACAGCTGGCCTTCTCATTGCTGTCACTGTGTGCAGCGGGCCACTTCAGGCACGTTAGCTCTTTTAATCCACCAAACGAGTCCATTGAGCTCATTTCCGTCACTCAGCTTTCCCGGCCCAAGGCCTTTGCACGCACCGATCCCCTGTCTGGGCCTCTCCTTTCTTCCTCCTTGTGAGTTCTAGGTTGGCCCGGGCTCGTTCTCTATCAGATGCCCCTCTTCAGGAAACTGTTCCCCGGTCCTTCGCGCCAGTCAGAGTCCAAGCTACGTGAGGTCGTAACGCTCTATATTCCACCCTTTAAATGATTATCACAAGGGTGTCTCCTTTACGCATTGATCGTACGACACCAACGAAGTGCTCACCCTCTGCCTGATGCCGTCCTAAGCTCTGGGGACACGGCTGTGAAAAAGACCAGACCGAATCCCAGTCCTTAGGGACCTGACATGCTAAGGGGAGAGATTGGGGGGGTCACACAATAAACCTAAGAGCAACATCAAACATATTGCGCTATAGTACGTTATAATGAAATAAATCATGTTGGGGTGGGTCTTATTTATTTCAATTTAGAAATAGAGTAGCAGCAAGGATGAGGCAAAGTGGCGGGGACAGACAGAGAGGGAGGTGGGGGGAGATAAGGTCTGAAACAAAGCAGCCTTCAGCCAGGACTTCGGCTTTACTCTGGGTGGTCTGGGGGCAACGGGGAGCTTGAGAGCCGAAGTGAAATGTGAATGATCCGCGTTCAGTGAATGGAACCAAAGGTTTGCCACCATGTAGTGTTTTTGTTTTTGTTTTTGGAGCGGGGGAGGGATATTAATTTTAAGCTGTTTATTAAATTAAGTCAGAAAAATGTTAGACCCTCCCCGCATTTCTGCCAAAAGATTCAAACAGAAAAACACTTGCTTCAGGGAGGGGACCGGACAGTTACCTTAGCCTAACTTGCTTAAGTGTGATAAATAGAAGAACTTCAGGTGCCTGTTTAATAGGTACCCCAGGTGGCACTGTTTGATAAACGCCCCAGGTGGCACTGTTTCTAGTATTCTAGAAAAAAAGTATTTTGTGACCCCGTAAACTCTGCTTTTCTCAACTACCTGCATATCACCCATTTCAACTTCTGAAGTCTAAGACCCCCGTTGCCCGCCATTTTTCCTCCGTTGTCCAAAATGTCCTTTATACCCAATGTTGCCTCACTCTCTTTCAAATTTTTATGTTTTTGGAAATTTCCGATGCTCATATTTAAAAAACTTGATTTTCTCCTTATGATCTGGTTCCATTGATTTTAGGATTGGCTCAGCCAGAAAACTTTAAGAGATGAGAGAGACAGTATCAGCCTTTTATTAGCCGCCATGTTGGTCAGGACTGGTGTGGCCGCAGGGCTGAGGGCAGGGAGAGCAGCGAGGTTGCAAGGGCTGTCACCCAGGTGGCAGGTGAGGGTGATTGTGTTAAGGAAAAATGAAACATCCAGACACTGAGGGGTTAGGAGCATGATCTTTATTTACGTGCACGGGCCCAGAGGAGACAAACTCCAAATTCTGAGCCCAGAACAATAGCCCTGCATTCCTTTTATGCTGGGCTAAGTGGGGGAGGGTATTGGGAGGTGTAGTATAGATTTGGCGCGAAAAGGGCTTAGAGAGGTGGGAGAGAAGCATTTACATCGTAAGTCAGGGCAATTAGCATTTCATCTTTGGTATCAGCCTTGATTCCCTCTACAATTGCACCAGCAGGGGCAGAAAAGGTAAGTTTCTGGATCTGTCCTGAGTGCAGAGTCAAGAGGATTTTCGGAAGGATTGCATGTGGGGTGGGAGAGAAAGAGAGACATTGAGAACATGCAAAGAGATTCAGGAAAATTCTGAAGAAGCACACTGAAGTTAATAATTTGGCTGGGATTAAAAATCTTAAGGCACATTAAAGTGTCTTTTAGATATGAGTTGTCAGGTCAGGTACCAAAATGCTGTGCATCAGCGATAATGTCACATTTGTTTCCCTCATTAACACCATGTCTGCAGGGCCCAGGACAGAGCTCGGCAAGTACGTAGTAGAAGCCCATTGCGCATTTCCTGAATCAAAAAGTGGACGGGGATGAACAACTAGAATGTCTCCTGGACGTTCATATAGCATATTTTTATTGACTAAGAAAATAAAGAGATTCCACAAAGTTATCGTGACTCCAAGGGCCCTTATGAACCCATGTATTGTTGCGAGTCCCGTCAGAATTCTACTGGAGCAGTTATGATGTGTACATTTTTGGAACTGAATTAATTTAAAAATAAAAGGTCAAGCACTGACTAAACTTAGGGACATGTGAAAACACAACAAAATAACAATTAAGCCGTAAGTAATACTAATGTAAACACTAGCCTGAGACATGAGTCCAGGGTCACAGGCCCCCTAGTTTTTACTGAACAGCTGTGGATAACATCGTAACACATGAAGAGATGCTTTCCAGGAACTAAGACATCCACCAGAGGAAACTGTGGACAGCAAAGCACAAAACATTTTTATTAGCCCATTCCAACGTACGTTTTGTTTTTATTTTTTGTATTAAGAAGTCAAAAGTTGATACACTGAGATCCATAGAGCAGTGTTTCAGTATTTCATACTGTTTGGCAATAATTTAGGTACAAAATGACTTTAATGAAATGACTAAGTAAACTAGAATTGAGCTTTTAGTTAGACTTATAAAACCGGCTCAAGGGTCAGTGGTTCTGTCGTGAAGGGAAGCACAGTTTTCACCACAGATACAGCTTATGGGATATTTACTTTGATCTTCTTAATGAAAAACAAGAGAATCAGAAAAAAAAAGACCATTTGACCTTCCCCCTAAAAAACTTGGATTGTATTCAGAAGGACCAGCCCCAGGAGAGACATTCACACGGAAATGCCCGGCAAACATTTATTACCGAACATTTGCTTTGGCATCTCCACAGGAATGGCTTTCTGGTATTTTGAAGCTTCAAACCATAGACCTTTTTTCTTTCTTTCTTTTTTTTTTGTTACAAAATGACATATAAGCCTCAATGACTTAATACTTTTCTGGGTTTCTCCTCTTATTACCTCAAAATATTAATTTCTATAGTATCCTTTGTTCTTTGCCTTCTGTTAATCTGTCTTCATTAGTTTCATTATTGGCCCAGCTAGAGGAATTTTAAAAGTGAGAGAAAAGTTATATCTTGTTTTTATAGCTGGCTGTGAAGAATTTTCATTAAAGAATGAATCAGAAGATGCTACACAGAGACCAGAAAGGGGGGGTTGAAATGTAACCACGGAAAGCCCCCGCAGGAAGCAGCCACGGCAGCTGAGAGACCGGAGAGCGAGAGGCCATAACACACACAGGGACCCCCATCCCACAGTACGATCAGGGAGGGTTTATCCTGGGGGTGCAAGGCTGATGCAACATTCACAAATCAGTAAATGTGACACCTCACATAAAAAATGAAAAATCAAAATCACACGATGGTATCTACAGCTGCAGAAAAGCATTTGATAAAACACGGCACCCCTTTCGGAAAAACTCTCCCTACAGTGGGAGTGGAATGATCACACGTGTACATGGTAAGGGTTATACATGAAAACCCCACAGACAGCACCATAACAAATGGGAAAATCCAGAAGTGCTTCCTTGAAGGTCAGGAACAAGACAGCGTTGTCTGCTCTGACCCCTCTTATTCAACAGAGCACGGCCCGTCCCAGCCGCAGCGATCAGGCGAGAAAACAATAGGCATCAACGTTGGGAAGAGGAAGTAAAACTGACGTTATGATAGCGCACCCTAGAGGCAGAAAACCCGAAAGACTCCACCAAAAAACTGCTAAGCCTAATGAACGAATTCAGCAAAGTAGCAGGATACAAAATGAATACTCAGAAATTAAAGGCACCTTGCATGCACCAATAATGCATTTTCAGAAGTAGAAACTAAAAAATATTCCCATTTAATGTTGCAACAACGAAAATAATAGGGTGCCTAAGAATCAATTTAACCGAGGAGATAAAAGACCTATATTCAGAAAACTATGAGACATTAAAAAAAGAAACTGAGGAAGATACAAATAAGTGGAAGTTTATACTGTGTTCACGGATTGGAAGAAATAACATCATTAAAATGTCCATACCACCCAAAACAATGTATAGATTCAACACAATTCCTATGAAAACACCAATGGCATATTTCATAGAACTAAAATGAATATTCCAAAAATACGTATGGGGAAAAAAGACCCTGAATAGCCTCAGCAATTCTGTGAAAGAAAAGAACATTGGAGGGATCACAATACCTGATATAAAACTACACTGTAAGGCCACCGTAATGAAAACAGCCTGGTGCTGACCTAAGGCCAGGTATGCAGATGGATGAAGCAGAATGGAGGTCTCAAAAGTAAACCCACTCCTTTATGGTCAATTGATATATGGTAAAAAAGCAAAAGCATAGAATTGAAGAAAGCTGGGCTCTTCATTAAATAATGTTGGGGAATTTGGACTGCAATGTGCAAAAAAAAAAAAATGAAATTAGAACACCAAATTGCACCATATACCAGAATAAACTCAAAAGGGATAAAAGACAAATATATGTCATACCATAAAAGTCCTAGAGAAGAACATAGGCAGTAAAATTTCAGATATCTCACACAGCAATATTCTTGCCAGTACACCTCCTAGGACAAGAGAAACAAAAGAAAAAATAAACAAATGGGAACACATCAAATTAAAATGATCCCGCATAGATAAAGAACCGTGAGCGAGAACATAAAGGAACCTTCTGTATAGGAGAACATATGCACCAGTGATATATCTGATAAGGGTTTAATCTCCAAAATATACAAGGAACTCATACAACTTAACACCAGTGAAGACAAGAAATCCAATTAAAATATGGCCAAGGGCCTGGATAGACACTTCTCCAAAGAGGACATACAGATGGCCCATAGATATACGAAAAAATACTCGACGTCCCTGACCATCAGAGATAAAACCAGAGTGAGACATCACCTCACAACTGTCAGAATGGCTACTGACAATGAGGCAACAAAGGACAAATGCTGGTAAGGATGGAAGGAAAGGGAGCCCTAGTGTACTGTCGGTGGGAACACAGACTGGGGCAGCCACCGCTGTGGACAACTGTGTAGAATAGTTTAAAAAATTAAAAATGGAAATCCCATGTGACCCAGTGATTCCGCTTTTGGGAATATATCCTAAGAATCCTGAAACACCAATACAAAAAAAAACACAAAAAAACAAAAAACGTGCACCCCTATGCTCATAGCCGAGTTGTTTACAACAATCAAGATTTGGAAACAGCCCAAGCGCCCATGAGTAAATGAGTGGGTAAAAAAATGTGGCATGTTTACACAATGGAATAGGACACAGCAACTCAGGAACTCATCCTTTTGCAACAGCGTGGATGGACCTGGAGACTATTATGCCAAGTGAAACCAGCCCGTCGGTGAAAGACAAACACCGTGTGATCTCTTATATGTGGAATGTACTAAACAAAATAAACTAACAAAAAATAGAAACAAAAACATAGCTACATGGAACAGACTAATAGCTGTTGGAGGACAGGGGTTGGATGAAGAAGGGAAGGGACCAGCCAAAGAACATACATGCATGACGCACAGACACGGACAAGGGTTTGGGGATGGCCTGAGGCAGGGGAGGGGCAGGACGGGTGGAGGTGGGCGAAGGAAGAAAGTACAGGGACAACTATAATAGTATAAAAGTAAAAGACAATTAAAAAAAAATGAATGAAATAAAATGACCTGGCAGGTGTGATAGGGAAGAATTCAGATGTGGCCCAGAGCCTTGAAACTTGTCAGCAAAACAGCACTCAGGTGATGTATTTCTCGAGAGAAAACAAAACGTAGCCTGCTAAGCAAAGGATGGATAGATCTCTTTTCTGCACTTAATGTAACATTGCTGACACTGTTTCCAAACGGGTTGCAGAACTTTAGGCGGTCTGCAAGCAGGAAGACCTCTGGGTCCCAATAGCAAAGCCCCCCAGACAGGATGATTGATGCCAGGGGAGACATAAATCAGATTAAGAAGATTATGGAAGCTTATGTCATAACTGACCAATCTTTACATCCCATGACCCTGCACCTCCTAACCATGATTTTTTTTTCTTGTTTTTTCCCTTAAAAGACCCTACGTGTAAATCACTGGGTAGTTTGGGTCTGTAAGCATCACCTGCCTGTTCTGTTTTCACTAGAATACTTACAATTTGCCTTTTTTTTTTTTTGCTGGAACCTGGTGTCAGTTCACTGGTGGTCTAGGCTTTGGGTGAACAGACCCCACCTGAAGGTGAACAGCAGCATGTGTAGATTTAGAGGCTTGGGCCTCCACTGCCCCTGGGAGGGGAAACGTTGGCTCAGGCCTCGCTCCGTGAGAGCAGAAGAAGAGAAGGAGCGACTGTAGACTCGCACGCCACACGCGATCTTAGAAAGGGAGGCAAAGCAAAAGTAAAGTTGGCTCAAACTCCCAGAGCACCTAACGCAGGCAGATTTCATACATTATCACAATTACTTGTAGTATTTCATCTGCTGTTCTTCTTATGTGATGGGTGTCTTTTTTCCCTCTCATCATCGACTAATTCTTCAGTGGGGTGTCCTACAATTCAGCGCGGTTCTGACACTAACTACCCATAGTGCTGGCGGGTCTCACAAGTTCAAGGCTCAGGAACACAAGAGGCTGCCGTCACTTCGGGTGCCAAGTGCAAATGGGGTGCCCGGGCCGCTTCTACTTCTGCCTGGTTGACAAAAAATCACGGGGTACCCATGACCCTCAGTTTTCTAATTATCTACGTTCATGCACACAACTCAGAAAAGGGCTTTACTTACATTACTGGTTTTTGGAAGGTCAGAACTCAGGACACGCTAAGTGGAAAACACCCCCAAAGCAAGGCAGGGAGAAGGCCCTGGCCTGCGATATATTCCCTTGGCCCCCCGCCCCCCAACCTCGGCGCATCTCTGACACCCTGTTTAGGGACTTCGGTGCAAGGTTCCTTACGCTGGCGTGACTGATTAAATGATATGTCTTTAGGAATGATTTCTCGCTCCTCTCCTCTCCAGCAGGTGGGAAGGTCGGGCTGAGAGGATAAAAAACAAGCCACATACTAAAACCTGACAAGCTCGGGGAGGCCTGCATGACGGGTCTTACAAACTCAGGGATCGAAAATAACCGCCTAAAAGGGCCTAAAGTTGAAACTTTCTAAGGACAGGCAAGTCCTCGGCCAGCATCTCCCCTGACAAAAGTGAGTTTTTACCTTAAGAGCCTGTCTATTGTCTTTTTGTGGCTGTGATAAAGTAAATGATCACATAAAACGGTCTAAAATGCAAACTCTCTAACTAAAAGGGGGTCCTGCACCAGCGTCTTCCCTGGCCAAAGCCAATCTTGACCTTACGAAAGCCCGTCCATTGTCTTTTTGTATCTCCTACAGCTTCCCTTTGAAGCGGCAGGGTGATTTTCTCTTCTCGACTCCTCACCGCACCCAGGCAGACACAACAAAACTCCTCGTTTTAATTGTTTCGATCATCGCTTACCGCCAACTCTTCTACGCCCACAAATGTGAAAGAAGCATGTGCTTGCTTTGCCTTTCATCCAATCACAGAGAGCTTTATTGCTTCCCTCCTCTGGCCTCCCTGATCCGTTGTCAGTGGATTTCATGTAAGCCCTTACGCCTCCTGCTTTCCTTTTCGTGTGTAAAATGTGGCGTGACACTGCCATTCCCTGGCGTGTTCTCTCAGTCCATGGAGGTTTGGCTTTCCAGCAATCGTGTTCAGTTTGGCTGAGTTAACTTACACAGTTTTTCTAACGTTTTAACATTTCTTATTTCAACGCGTAGTTATTATAGCAGTGCCACAGGACTCCAGCGAAGCCCACCCGGAAGCACCGTGCAGCCCAGACACGGGCTAGGTGGCAGCACAGTCCCACTGTGCCCCCACCCCAGCTTCTCACGTTGCGTAGGGTGACCCTGGGTCAACTTTCCTTAGAATTCCAAGCCTTTCATTATTAAGGTAAGAAACAGCTTCATTGACATATATCTGTCTATGTCATCCATATCTATACCTGTATTATCTATCTATCATCTATACACTTCATGTGGAGATAATGGTTAAAGCTAGAGAGAACCCAGGTTAAAGACCAGAGTTGGAAATTTAGGAAAGGAACAAAATGGGGGATGGGTGGCCGGTTTTCACCTTTCACCTTCGGTTGGAACTGCTGTCTGAGAGCCTGAGCACAGCCATTTGCTGGGGCAAAGAGAGCCTGACATTATTCGGCTCTGTAGACAAAGGGCACTTTGTTCTCCAAATGTCCAGTTGGGGGAAACCAGGTTAATCATGAACGGCACCTGAGCGCCTCCAGTTAGAAAGAGAGGAGCCATGGGAACCCGCGGCCTGAAAAGCTGCGCTCAAACTAGAAGTAAATATTATCCTGGATGCAAAACCCAGAGAAATGAGAGAGAGAACAACACTTGGACTATGATGACTTCTAGGTCAGAAATGACCCAGAGGTTTTTTTGTTTTGTTTTGTTTTGTTTTGTTTTGTTTTTCCCCGATGAAGGCCTGTGGGACTGACTGCATCTTACTTTCCTGATTTAACTTTTGAGAAAGCTTGGCCTTGACTTCCATCCGAGGCTATGGCTTGGCCCCACCCCCAGCAGCCCATCATTCGGCAGGACAGATGCTGACAGTAAAACTGCCCAGACATGGGTCTCCCCAGGACCGTGAGGCCACATTGTCCAGCCCAGTGTTTGTCATCAGTGCATTCTTCAGAGTGGCTTATGACCAAAGGGAGAAGTGTGGATTCAAAACCACTAAACCCGAAAAGCTCCAGAAAGGCCTGCGTGATGGGGCTTACTAAGTGAGGAACCCGAAGCCCCAAACTAACACTTTCTAAATAAGAGTGAGCCATGGCGGGTGGGCATGACCCGGGCCGCTGCCTTCCCTGAGGGAGGCCGACCGAGCACACCTGTTGTCTTTTTGCATCTAAGACCACATACCTTCTGAATGTCAGAATAATTTTCCTTTTTCTGAACAACTAGCGCCAGAGCAGAGACTGCAAATCCCCTAATTGTCATCATTCTGGTGTAAATTTTTAACTGCTAACTATCCTGTACCAACCAATGTACAAAAAGTATGTGTCTACTTGTTTTCCTTTTTATTCAGTCTTGGAGAATTCCCTGCTTTGCTCTGTCCCAGCTACCTACCCTATCACCAGCGAATTTCATGGATCCCGTATGCCTCTGGCTTTATTTGTAATGTGTAAAATAAGATACAAAACTGCCACTCGCTGAAGCATTTCCTCAATCTACTGAGATATAGCTTCCCACCAATTGTTTTCCGTTCAGCTCCAATAAATTAATTAGAGTTCTCTACAAGTTCAAATGATTTTTATGTTGACAGTAAAATTCCAAGCTTCTAAGAAACACCGGGTCTTTCTGGTGAAGTGCCCTCGCCCTGCCACTACCCAGAGTCTAGACAAAAGTTGTCTAATCAGGACAAAAGACACGTCCTTATCACTCAGAAAATTCCAGGAGTTCTAGTCTCTCTGTTCTAAGAACAAGGCAACCAGGCCAAATATCTTTCCAGACCGTCACCCGAGGAGGCCGAGTTTTCCTGAGGTGGGGTCACTCAGCCAGAGTC
>PVJD01016744.1:0-19922 GCA_004026545.1 Mormoops blainvillei
ATTTGGTTTGGTAATATTTGTTGAGGGTTTTAGCATCTATGTTCATCAAGGATATTGGCTTATAATTTTCTTTCTTTTAGTATCTTTATCTGGTTTTAGAATCAGGATCATGCTGGCCTCACAAAATGAGTTTGGTTATCTTCCCTCCCTTGAATTTTCTGGACTAATTTAAGGATAGGTTTAGTTCTTTGAATGTTTGGTAAAATGCACTTGTGAATCCAGTCATCTGATCTAGGACTTTTGCTGGGAGTTTTTTGGTTACTGCTTTGATTTTTTTGGTTGTAATCAGTCTGTTCAGATTTTCTGCTTTTTCTTGACTTAATCTTGGAAGATTGTTTCTAGGAATTTTTCTATTTCTTCAAGATTGTCCAATCTGTTGGCGTACAGTTGTTCATAATATTTGCTTATATCCTTTGTATTTCTGTGCTATCAGTTGTTACTTCTCTATCATTTCTGATTTTATTTATTTGGGTGCTTTCTCAGTCTGTCTCTGTCTCTCTCATGATTCTGGTGAAGGTTTTATCAATATTGTTTATCTTTTGGTTTTATCAATCTTTTGAAGATTTTATTTATTTATTTATTTTTAGAGAGAGTGGAAGGGAGGGAGAAAGAGGGAGAGACACTGATTGGTTGCCTCTCCAGTGCATCCCAACAGGGAACCAGCCTGCAACCCAGCCAGGTGCCCTGACTGGGAATTGAACCAGTGACCTTTTGCTTTGCAAGAAGCTGACCAACCAACTGAGCCACAGCAGTCAGGGTGGTTTTATTGATCTTTTGTAATTTTTTTTTAGAGTCTATTTTGTTTATTTCTACTCTGATCTTTATTTTTTCCTTTCTTCTACTCACTTTGGGCTGCCTTTTTTTTAGTTTCTTTAAGAGTAAATTTAGATTGTTTATTTGAGATTTTTCTTGTTTCTTGAGGTAAGCTATGAATTTCCCTCTTAAGACTGTTTTTGCTCTGTCCCATAGATTTTGAGCTTAAAATTTTTTTTAAAATTGTTTTTATTGTTGTTCAAGTACAGTTTTGTCCATTTCCTCCCACCACTTCCCCCTGCCCCCACCCTCGACACCACCCCCCTTGACTTTGTCCATGAGTCCCCCATATATGTTCCTTGACCACCCTTCCCCATTTTGAGTTGTTGTATTTTCATTTTCATTTGTTTCAAGATATCTTTTGATTTTTTCCTTTATCTCTTTGTTAATCCACCCATTGTTTAGTAACATGTTACTTAGCCTCCATGATTTTGTGTGTTTTTCAGTTTTTTTCTCATGATTAATTTCTAGTTTTATGCCACTATGGTCAGAGAAGATACTTGATATTGTATCGGTCTTCTTATATTTATTGAGACTTGTTTTGTGGCCTAACCTGTTTGCCCTGGAAAATGTCTCATGTGCACTTGAAAACAATGTATATTCTGCTGCTTTTGGGTGAAATGCTCTGAAAATATCAAAACTATCTTGCCTAGTGTTTCATTTAAGGACTCCGTTGTTGATTTTATGTTTGAAAACTCTATCCATTAATGTAAATGGGGTTTTAAAGTCCCCTAATACGAGTGTATTACTGTTGATCTCTCCCTATATGTCCATCAATATTAGTTTTATATATTTAGATGCTCCTATGTTGGGTGCCTAAATGTTTACAAAGTTATATCCTTTTGTTGGCTTGGTCCCTTTATAATTATGCAATGTCTTTTTTATCTCTTTGTGTCAGAGCCTGCTTTATCTGATATAAACATTGACACCTCAGTTTTTTTTCGGGGGGATGTTTCAATTTGCATGCTGTATCTTTTTCTATGTCTTCACTTTCAGTCTCCATGTTTCTTCAGATCTGAAGTGGGTCTCTTGTAAACAGCATGTGTACGGGTCTTGTTTTCTTTTCCATTCAACTACCCTATATCTTTTTTATTGGAAATTTTAATACATTCACATTTAAAATGATTATTAATAGGTACATATTTATTCCCTTTTTATTAAACATTTTTATGTTCCTTTTTTTCTTAAAGAAGTCCCTTTAACATTTTTTGTAATACTGATTTGGTAGTGATGAACTCCTTTAACTTTTTCTTTCCTGGGAAACTATTTCTCCTTCAATTTTAAATGACAGCCTTGCTGGGTAGAGTGGTCTTGGTTGTACATTCTTGATTTTCATCACTTTGAATATTTCATGCCAATCCCTTGTGACTGAAATGTTTCTCTTGAGAAATCAGTCTTATGGGAGCTCCCTTGTAGGTGACTGTCTTGTTCTTGCAGATTTTAAGATTCTCTCTTTGTCTTTAATCTTTGTAATTTTAATTATGATGTATCTTGGTGTGGGCTTCTTTGGGTTCATCTTATTTGGGACTCTCTGTGCTTCCTGGACTTGTGTATCTTTTTACTTCACCAGGCTAGGGAAGTTATTGGTCATTATTTCTTCAAATAGGTTCTTGACCCCTTACGCTCTCTCTTTTCCTTCTGGTACTACAATGATGAAGATAATGTTATGCTTGATGCCATTCCAGAAGTCCCTTAAACTATCCTAATTTTTAAAATTCTCCTTTTCTTTTTGCTGCTCTGATCAGCTGTTTTCTGCTACCTTGTCTTCCATATTGCTAATTCTATTACATGCTTCATCTCATCTGCTGTTGATTCCTTCTAGAGTATTCATTTCAGGTATTATATTTTCACTTTTGATTTTTTTGTGTTTTTTATGCCTTTTCTCATGCTTATTACCTCCTTGTCGAAGTTCTCACTGAGTCCATCTGCTTTTCCCTAGGTTCCCGAAGCATCCTTAGAGCCACCGTTTTGGACTCTCTACCTGTTTGCCTCCATTGTTCAGTTCTTTTTCTTGGGATTTCTTCTGTTCTTTCATTTGGGGCATGTTTCTCTGTCTCCTCATTTTGACTGCATCTCTGTATTTGTTCCTGTGTGTTAGGTAGATCTGCTATGTCTCCCAGTCTTTATAAAGTGGCTTTATTTAGTACATGTCCCGTGGGGCTCAGTGGTGCAGTCTCCCTGATCACCTAAGCTAGGTGCTTCAGGAATGTCCCTTATGTGAGTACTGCTATTGTAGTTGAGACTTGATTGTTGTTGGTCCATCTGTAATTCAGGTTGATCCTCAGGCTGGCTGACTATAAGCATAGACCCCAACCACAGTGTATGAGCTGCTGTGTATAGGCTGACCCCACAAAGCAGAATTTTCCCCAGCAGGGTCTAGTGTCTAATGAGATCTCCCTTTGGGTGTGCTGCTTGTGCTGCTAATCAGGTTGTACTCTGATGTGGTCTGTGGTCAGCTATTGGGTATGTTCTTTCTGGGACCTTTAGGGAGGAGCTCCAGTGCAGACAAATGTCAGACACTGCCTGTGACCAGGTCTGGGCTACTGGTTAAACACTACAAAGTGATCCACAGTAGATGACTTCCTCTGTTGGGCCTGGGTGCACATGGGAGGGGTCAAGCTACATACCAAGGTTGGTTTCCACCAATACTGAGCCTGGGTCAGGACAGAGAAGGTCCAAGGCACCCTAAAATCTGCCTCCACCTGCCAACTGCCTTTTAAGCTTAGCTCCTGAAAGAGCCTCTGGCAGTATGCGAGTTGCATGAGGTAGCTTCTCAGTGAGTCACCAGGTAGACACAGATTCAAACCTGGCACCAGTGCTGGATCTGATGCCACTCAGTGAAATTCTCAGGGTACACCAAAGCCATCTCCCCTTGCCTGGGGCCCATGAAATTTTGCAGTGGGGTGGGGCCTCAGGGAGTCATCAGGGGGAGTCCAGTAGAGTTCATCAGCCTAAAACAGATTAAAATTTGGGCGTGTGGAGGGAGCACCCCCCACAGGGACAGTGGTGCCGGTTGGGGTGCATGGGGAAAAATGGCCCTCACCCAAAAGCCTCACAACTCAGCCTCTCCCTGTGAGTCTCCAACACCCCTGGAGTCTGCTCAGACTTCCTTGAGAGCCTTCCAAGAAAAACTAGTGGACCCAGGCTGCTTGCAGCCAGCAGACTCCTCTGCAGGGCATGAGCTTGGTGGGGCAAGACCACAGGGAGTCGAGGTCGTGGGGCTAGTGTATCTCCCCAGGCTGATGCCGTGGGGGCAGTGCTAGTTGAGCACTCAGGTGGGGTTAGGGGGAGTCGGCCCTTGACCTAAAGCCACTCCATTCAGTCTTTCCCTGTACATCTCTGACAGACCCAGAGTCTATCCTGACCTCCTCAAGAGCCTTCCAAGAAAGACTTCAGTGGGCCCAGGATGGCTGCAGCTAGCTGAATCCTCTGCAGGGTGTGAGCTTGGCAGGGCAGGGCCACTGGGTGTTGGGAGGGTGGGGCAAGTGCATTCCCCCAGGCTGATGCTCTATGGAGGGAAGTGCTCAAGCCAGGAAAGATGGCATCTGTGGGCAGTGTGGGAGAGGGATCAGCGCAGGGATAATGGAGCCTGTCCCTCCAGCCCTCTCCCCAAAGCCACGCAACCCAATATCTCCCTGTGTGACTCCAGCCCACTCTGAGCTGCTGTCTCCTGGAGCCCAGGTTGAGTGTCCATGAATGAGATTTTGTGCACTGGCCCTTTAAGACGGCTTCTGGGTTTCTAGCAGTCTCCCACCTCACGGTGGCAGGTGAAATGCCCACTGATTTTCACAACCAGGTGTTATGTGAGCTCCTCTTCCAGGCACTGGTGCTCCGGGCTGGGGAGCTCAGCCTGGGGTTGAGACCCCTTGCTTTTCAGTGGTGACCTTTGCAGCTGAGATATCCCTCCAAAATGTCAACCGCTACACACGTGGGCAGGGCCAACCCTTTTTGTGTCTCTGTCCTTCCTACCAGTCTCCATGTGGCTTCTTCTCCATGTCCTTAATTGTAAGACTTCTTTTCAACTGGCCTTCAGTCGGTTATTCGGGTTGATTGCTCCATAATTTAGTTGTAATTCTGATTTGGTCCTAGGAGGAGGTGAGTGTAACTTCCTCCTACTCTGCTACCATCTCAAATCCCTGTTTTCAGTTCTTTGGGGTCTATGCAGGGGTGCCAAGCCTGTGGCCCGCGGACCGCATGTGCCCAGGATGGCTATGAATGGGGCCCAACGCAAAATCGTAAATTTACTTAAAACATTATGAGATGTTTTAGTGATTATGTGTCACAATGTATTTAATGTGTGGCCCAAGACAACTCTTCTTCTTCCAGGGTGGCCCAGAGACACCAAAAGCTTGGACGCCTCCGGTAGGAGTAGAATTTCTGGGTCATATGCTAATTCTACATTTGAATTTTAGAGGGGGCATTCCCTGTTGAACCTGAATGTGTGCAGGGCTGGGGTTTCATGGTCAGATTCATTGACACTGGGGACACATGTGTTTATCCTCTGCCTGGATGACAGTCCCTCCCATGGCTGTCACTGGGTTCTCCCCAGGCCAAGGCAGGGGGTGTTTGGACCTTGATTGTCCTTCTGAAGATGAATAAACCTGGGGGCGAGAGGCTGGGGTCTGCCATGATCTCACAGTGCACAGGTCCCTAAATCAGATTGAAAACTTGAACACATCAGCTCCGGTGTTTCCCTCCTGTTGTAATGCATTTCTTTGGGACGAGCCCTTGTGCCACTCCTTTTAAAGGGAAAACAAATCCTGGATAACACTCTTTCCTTGGAGCCTGTCGTCAGGCATGCGGAGACCAGCCTCCGGCAGATGAAGTTCCGCATCCTAAAACTGAGTGGCTTTAGTGGATGCAGGGAAGCTGAGTCCCAAGGCTAGGTGCAGTTTCTTCTAGACCCAAGGGTCCGGGCCCACAGAGGAGCTCCCCATGCCCTCCGCTGATAGCTAGGCGTGGCCCAGCAGGAGTGGAAGGAGTACCTGTGTTCCTGGGAAAGAGCAGGGGCCTGGACCAGCCCTGGTTCTCAGCCAGCCCCTCCGCACAGCACCGCTGACCCCACCCTACCAGCTGCAGGAAGTGGTAGTGCCCATTGTGGGGAACGAGGTCTGTGACTAGCACCACCAGCACTCCTCAAACAACACTGACCAGATCATCAAGGATGATATTCTGTGTGCTGGGAGTGAGGGCCAGGATTCCTGCCAGGTGAGACCAGTGGCTACCTCCATCCTCTGTCCTCTATCCCTTTCTAGCCTGTGGAGTCAGGACTCAGAAGCTCCACTGCACACGTGGAGGTGTTTGCTGAGTCCTGACTCTCTCCACAAGGTTTCTCCGGGGCTCCCCTGGTGTGCAGCTGGAAATGCACCTGGATCCAGGTAGGGATTGTGAGCTGGGGAGAATTCTGTGGTCATCGCAACTTCCCTGGGGTGTATGCTTGAGTGATGAGCTGCATTTCCTGGACCTGGCAATAGGTCCCCCTGTCTCCTGGACCCTGGATGAGGCCAGAGGATACCCTTGCTTCTTCCCCAGTTCCAGACTCATCCTCCCAAACCTCCTCACCCTTCATTCCCCCTGCCCCCCACACACAGTGCTGAGACTCTCCTGCCCTCTCGGTCCCCCGTTTCCCCGGTTTTAGGGTGGCAGAGACAGGAAGATGCTCTGAATGCTGGTGTCTCTCACAGTGGGTTGGGCGGGGGTTAGGGACCTGGACCCGGACCCATGGCCTCCTGCTCACCCTCTCTTTAAATTTGGAAAAGACAGCTCCAAACTATGGTTTGGGATAGTGGCATGGACTCATTAAAGTGTTGACTGAGGGAGCAGCGGCGGGCCTCCCTGAGAGGTCCCGGTCCCAGGTCTCCATGTTTGGGCATGGGGAGGTTTTCCGGGCCACTAATCCATGTGATGGTATTGCTGGAAGCTCAGGTGGGTTATCCCTGACCCAGTGTCCCTTCCTCTCTCCTTCCACTTTTGTCTTCCTTTTCCTTTCTTCCCCCACTCCCTTCTTCCTCCTGCATTCTATTTTCCTTCCCTGCTCTTCTATATTCTTCTCTTTCTCTCGTTTTCTTCCTGTGTCGTCCCTCCTTCCCTTCCTTAATTATCCTTGATCAAAGGTGCCGAGCATGGGCAAGGTCTTAGGAGTAAGGAGTTCACTAAGTTGGTTCCTGGGTTCCTAAAACCCACAGGGAGGTGAGGACAGACATAAACATACCACGGCAGTGAGTGTGGGACATGGTGTGGAGGCAAGTAACAGAGACAAAGCTGGAGTGACACAGGGCATGGACCTGTCGGGGAGGGTTTCACTGGGCTGAGACGCCAGGCCTGGCTCATGAAGCAAGAACAGGATGGGAATCAGGGGGAAGGCGCTCCCGGCAGTAGAACAGAGGTGGTGACAGAGGCATAAGCTTGGAAGGGGGTTGAAGGGGTGGAGGGCCACGCTCAGAGTGTATGTGAATGTTGGCTTGTTCAGCTTTCAACATCCGCATATCAGAAACAGAGGGAGCTTTTTAAAAAACCTCTTAAAATATGAAAGAACGTTTAAGATTCTAGGTAGATGGTTTAAAAGCCTCCAACTTCAGAGGCTTATTAGAGATTCAGAACCCTTTATAAGAAACTTGAAAAGCTGTCTGGAAAAATGAAAAATCAGTGTTTATACAAAAATATCCAAGAATTTTATAGAATCAAAGAAAAATGTGAATCCTCAGTGGAAGGTGCCCTGTGAATGTTCAGCAGATTAAATATAAATGAATCCTGTCCTATACCCATTTTAGTAAAACTGCAAAATGTAAACATTAAGAGCCAGCAGAAGCCAGTGATAGTTTAACCTAAAAAGAAATGACTATCAGACTCAGCAGATTTCTAATCAACAACAGACGGTAGGAGAACCCGTAGCAAAACCATTAAAGTGGAAGGAAAAAAAATCACAGTCAATATAAAATTTTATTCCCAGATAAACTATCATGTGACATGGAGGGCAAAATAGTGATTTTACAAAACATAAAACATGAAGAGTGTTTACCACCTACAGGAACTCTTTAAAAGAAATATTTAAGGCTCTATTCCAGGAAGAAGAAATTCAATTCACAGGAAGGGTCAGGACAAAGTAAACAAAGCACTTATGGAAAGAAACACCCTGCATACTCTTCTCAGAAGACATACCTGAATGACCATAAACATTGATTGGCCCCCTTTATAATCAGAAAAATACCAAGGAAAATAAAAGGAAATACAATTTCACACTGGTCAGATTGGAGAAAAATAAAAAAGTACAGTGAAACCATGTGTTTGCAAAATTGTTGAGAAATGAACACTTTCTCACCCCCACCATCAGTGGAGTTGATGTACCCCACTCTGAGCAGTGTGGAAACAGCTGGTGCACTTGCAAAGTATTTCATACCTCTTGATTCGAGACCCTCACCCCTAGATGGGTCTAGAGAGTGTAGGAGGGGCTTTAACCCAGGCGGTGAACAAGGGACACCAAATTCTACTTTGTTTCAGTCATACAAGGTGAGGGTGCAGCTGCATTGCCCACCCCTGCTAGGTTGGGGATGGGTCTGCAGGTGAGTAAGGGAGGATCCAGCATCAGTCCCATCTAGGACCCGGAGGTGGCTGAGACACACACCTGCTTGGTCCACCTGTCTCTGCCCTGTTCTGTAGCATCTACAAGCTCTGGGGTCTGGGAGAGTGCAGGCTCCAGGAGACAGTGAGGTCCTCTCTAGAGAAATTAGGATGCTTTCTCCTCCCTTGCCACCCATTTGTCCAGGGCCCTGGGAAGAAGCAACCGCCTCAGAATCTGCCCCCAGAGACACGATGTCCAGGCTTAGGGCAGGGGAGGGCCCTGTGTGGTGAGTACCTAGGAGACAGGGCCATGATGGAGCAGGATGTGGAGAGTGGGGCTGTTCCCTCATTCAAGTGAGTGCACACTCTGCCACAGGTGATGGGTTTCAAAGTCTGTGTCACCCTGAGCAGCCCCCAAACAGGGGCACAGAGTAAGACCCCTGCCTGACCTTGAAGGCCCCTGTGGGCACCTCAGCATGACAGGGAAAGACCCCATGAGATGTAGAGGATCTGTAATCATGGAGGGGACAGTCTCGGAAGTGGCTGGGACAGTAGATGGAGACCACCACAGTCAGGGTGGGGGCAAGGGGGCCTTAGCTGTGAAACCCCAGAGACCTGTGGCTCCCCAGAAGGAAAAAGCACTGAGATACTGGACCCCTAAGGCCTGGAGCCTGAACCCCCTCTGATACAGCATCCTGGGGGTCTGGTCCCTGGGGAAGGGCCAGGGTGGGATCTGCTTGCTGAGCAGGGCTGCTCTCGGCCATCCTGGTGCTGAGCCCTTGCTCTAGAAGCTGGTCTGCATTTACTGCTGCAGAATCGACCTACTGCCTGCATGCCTGCCTGTGACAGGACCGCAGACCACCTCCCATCAGGACTGCATGTGCCTCCTTCCTGGGGATGGATGCGCTGAGTGACCTGCAGCTCCCCCTGGAGCATGCAGGAGCAGTCAAGCGCTCACCCCTCCCACTCAGGGGTGGGGCAGGCCAGTTGGAAGAGGCGGTGGCACCCAACTGCGGGTCCCCTCTTCTTCCCACCAGTCCTGGACAAGGGACCCAGGTGGACTCCATCCTGGGCTGAGCCGCTCAGCCTGGGCTCTGACATTTCATGGACCTCCTAAAAGTCTGTGTGGGACTGTATGCAGGTCTGCACGTGCGTGCGCACGTGTGCCTCTCTGTGTGCATTTGCATGTGTGTGTTGGGTTGGCCAAAAGCCTGCTTAGTTTTTTCTGTAAAATAAAAGGCACATTTTTTCATTTTCACCAATAACTTTATTGATTTGGATGTTTTTAGTACGTCGGCAATCACCTGCGTGGCAGAATGTTGATCGTTCTCAATTAATGTCTTGATTTGATCACTGTCAACTTCAACTGGTCTCCCTGACAGTGGAGCATCATCCAGCGAGAAATCTCCAGCACAAAACCTCGCAAACCACTTTTGACATGTTTGTCAGTCACGGCACCTTCTCCATACACTGCACAAGTCTCTTTTTTGCCTTTCAGTTGCATTTTTACCTTTCTTGAAATAATAAAGCATAATGGGCTGAAAATGTTGAGTATTTTCTTCCATCTTCAATATTAAAATGGCTACATGAAAGTTCACCAATTTTGGTAAGTTTTTAAAAAATGCACACTGATATGACAGGTGTCACACTACAATCTAACAAAATTGTTTTGAATGAAATTAAAGAAAAAGCCAAATGAACTTTTTAGCCAACGGGATATGTGAGTGTGTACGTGTATGCACACACATACCCATGTGCAGATGTGCAGGTGTGTGTCTTGGTGTGTCCATGTGTGTGTGTGCATGTGCCTGGGTGTACACTGGTATAATTGTCATTTATGTCTCTGGCTTCCCTCAGCCTTTCAGAGGGGCGGCTGCCCAGGACCACGTGGGTGCTGGGCTCAGCTGCCCTGTAAGCTATCACTCCTCACCCATGGCCTCCTTAAAGACTGCACTTTTAATTTCATTTTCACACTGGTTTATCAAATGTGTCCCCTGGGACTCAAATCAGAAGTATCTGTTCTGCCCCGTCTCCTCACCAAAGGTGCCTTCTTTATGAGGGAAGGCCTCGTTTGTGTTTCTAGGCTTCGCCTCCAGCCGCAACTGTGACAGGTCCCATGGGGCACCTGGAAGCACTGGGCCTCAGGTTTTTTTGGGAGCCTCCTGCCTGGAGTCCCTGGGTCGTGTGTGCTGTTTGAAGAACCAGCTTGGGAGAAAATGAACAGGCTGCCTGGGTCCTGTGGGGACCTGGACTTTTTCCCCCTTACCCTGGGTGGAACGAGCCTCCGAGCGTCTCCCCTCTGCTGGGCATGAATGAGGCTCCTGCTGCAGCTGTGAGTGGGTCAGCGTGGGCTGGAGCTGGGACATCTGGTCTGTGCTATGGCTGGGAGGAGAAGGACCGCTGTGTGTTCCCCAGGGCAAGCACAACGTACCACCACCAAAACACCACTGTGCCTCAGGTTTGGGAAACTAATTGGACGGGACATGGAGTCCTTGCGTCTAGAGTCACTGAGAGGTCCCAGCTGAGTCATTACTGATGCCCTCGCCCCGGCCCTCGGGGCAGGGAAGGGCCCAGAGAGAGGACCCGGGGCCCATGCTGCTCTCTGCCCTTGAATGTGCTCTGGTAGGCGATGCCCTCTCCTGGACCCCTTCCCCTTCTTCAGCCTCAGCCTGCCATTTGAGGGCTGCTTTGGGCTATCTGGGGGCAGTGAAAGCATCACGTTCATGGGGAAGAGCAGACTCCAGTCCCAAAGAAGCAAATCCTTCATCCCCAAGGACAGTAGGCATCCCAGAAGAGAAAAGGGAGAGGAAAAGGGAACCTGGGAGATGGGAGACTGACTTGTGCAGAGAGACCATCCCGACAATGCCTCCTTTGTCACTCTGTTCTCTTTACCGAGTCACCATTTCTTTAAAGATTTGTTTATTTTATTTTTAGACAGAGGGGAAAGGAGGGAGAAAGAGAAACATCAATGATTGCCTCTTGCACGCCCCCTACTGGGGACCTGGCCTGCAACCCAGGCAGGTGCCCTGACTGTGGAATCGAACCAGGGATCCTTTGATTCATAGGCCAACCCTCGATCCACTGAGCTACACCAGCCGGGGCATGAGTCGCCACTTCTCACGGTTTCTCGTTTAGCAACTAGGCCCCGCATCGCAGGGCAGCGGCCCACAGCTCTCTTACCACGCTTCTTCTTACCCTGCGCCTGTCCTGCTACTTAAACTCAAAGTGCTCAGAGTGTCTGCTATCAGTCCTCACTAGCCCCATTTATCTGAGAAGCCCTTTTTGTACCTCACAGCCCCCCAAAGATGGGCTGTCCCCCTGGCCCACTTCCTCTGTAGGAGAGATAAAGGGGCAGAGACCCAGCACAGGGAAGACTCCACCTCTACCCGGACCCACGCCCGCTCCCTTCCTGGACCCTGGTCCCCTCACTCTGGCCCTTTTCTCTCCCACTGCAAATGCTGTGGCTGCTGTTCCTAACCCTTCCCTGCCTGGGTGGCTTCATCCCCATGATCCCCGGCGAGTGCTGACTGCACCCTGTGCCCTTGGTGCTTCCAGGACAAGCCCTGGAGGTGTGGAGTCTGTCCCCTTGTGAAAAGCTTCACCTGCCCCTGAGCTCTAGGAAGGTCATGGTCTGGGTCTCTGATGGCCCCTCAACTTGTTTCTTCACACTCTGGCCCAGGACATGAGTTGGTGGGCATCGTAGGAATGTGCAATGTCTTAGCCAGGAAGTGTCCATGGCAGGTCAGCCTGAGGTTCTACAATATAAAGTGTAGCCTGTGGGAGCACAGATGTGGGGGCTCCCTCATCCACCCCAAGTGGATGCTGACTGCTGCTCATTGTGTTAAGCAGGGAGTAGTTCCCATCCCCTCCACTGGGTGCAGGTGGGTGGAGGCAGAAGTGAGGGAGGCATGCTGTGTGCAGGAGGCAGGCTTCCTGGGAGCCCCTCCCCAGTTCCGTGCATCCCCAGACTCCTCTGAGAAGCTTTTGGTCCCCTTTCCCCCAGGGAGAACTTCAAATTTGTGGCTTCAGGGCCCCAGCTGGGCAGCTGAGACTCTGTGACCCTTGACCAGTTACACAAGGTGGTGGAAATAACCCACCACCCCAAGTTCAGCCAGAGCCTGTCTGCCTCGGGGGATGCGCCTTGCTGAGACTGGAGGGGCACCTGTGTTGCTCTTAGAGCATGTCAGCCCTGTTACCCTCCCATCTGCTGCATTTAGAGTCCTTCCTGGGACAATGTGCTGGGTGGCTGGCTGGGGTAACATTGCAAAAAATTGTAGGTATTAGGGAGTCTTGGTGAGAACGATGAGGGCTGGGTGGCTGGGTTTTTACAGAAAGTGGCTCACTCACTCTGTGAGCTTTGGGGTCCTACTGAACCCACACCTAAAAGTTGTGGTGGAGAGACAGGATACATGTGGCTGAACTGCTGGCCCGAACTTGGTGTCCCATGGAGAAGGGTCCTGTGTATACATTTCTGATTGGACGTGAGAATGAGGGCACTCTGAAGGTAGCCCTTGGGTCAGGGACTGTATGGATGCTGAAAACGCCCATCCCCTGCTTCCACTGTCCACTGTGTTGCCTCAGGAAAGTATCTTCCCCCAACTGCCCCCAGTCTCCCTATTAATGCAAATGTCACCAAACTCAATTGTTGCCACTCAGGGTGTTCTATTCAACAATGAGATATGGTTGTCATTAGATAGTTTTGTTTACTTGCAGCAAGTAAAGGGTACAGGATTCATATTCAAAGGTCTGCCTCCTGGAAGGAAAGCTTAGCCATTGCTTCTATATATATGGTTAATTACACATAGATTTCTTCTTTGCAGTTGGCTACACTGATCTGCTTGGGTTCCTGTCAAGCTCATCTTGTTTACAGCTCTTTCTGCAAAAATAGTGTGCTACATTTTAACAAGTAGCAAGAATAAGATTTAGTAGGAACTGTCCAGACCTTGAGACCCCATCCTGTCTAATAATCCCCCCTGAGACTTTTCACTTCTCATTCTTGAGGGCATGGGGACGAGGGTCGTGCTTCTGTAATTGCTTCCTGCTGAACATGGTCAAAGTACGACTCCGAGTTAGAGGACTGAAATTCTCTGGCTGCCCCACTTATGAAAGTCTTGGGGTTCACTAGGTTCTGGAGTTCCTAAGAGCAGGGGTGCACAGAGAGAGCACTACTCTAACCGGTGACATACGCCATGAGAGGTAAGACAGAAACAGGGAACACCAAGGACACCGAGACCCTGCCACTCATAAACACACTCTGGTGGGGGTCAAATAAGCAGGATGGACCTGAGTGACAGCCTCCCTAAGGGCGAAGAGGCCTAGCCTTTCAGAACTGATGCCAGTAAGGGAGAGAAAGGGGAAGGTGCTGTCGTATTTGAACCTTCTTCCCACATGATCCAGGACATCAAGCTGTGCTTTTTATTGTTCTTCCCAGGGGTAGGTAAGTCTATCCAGGACTTTGAAGGACAGGTAAGACCTGGACAGGAAGTGACCGTGCAGAATGGGCAAACCCAGGGGCTGAAGAACAGCGATCCCAAAGGGGAATGGGATACCAGACATGACAGCTCTGCCTCCTCAGGTTATTTGCATTAGTTACAAGAAACTTGTTCATGACCTTGACTTACAAGTTCCCATGAGAGATGGCTTGGCCAAGGTCCAAATTTGGACCAATGAGACGGTCAGGGCATACCATCCAGCTGGCGTCCCGTGGCTTCTGAAGTGCGGTGATACTTGCCCTGTGGCTGAAAGAAGAACCGCGCCTCATAAGGTACCCCGGAGCAGGCAGTGAGGAAATGCCTAGGGAAGACAGCTGGGGAGGAAGTCCCTCAGCATCTGCTTTCCTGGGCCAGTGCGCCACAGAAAAGCCCCTGCGAGGGCAGGAGGCACTCCCAGGAAATACAGTCTGTGTGTACGTGTGACTACACGCACGCACACACAGGAGGGCACATCCTGTTAGATGCCATCGCTAGTCAGCCAGCTACACAGCCGCAGCTCAGAGAGTTACAGTGCTTATGAAAATCAGGATACAGGGAAAAACCACCACTCACTTGCTCCCTCTTTGTCCCCCAAACCCACTGCCCAGTAGGGGCTGCGATGAGGCTTGAGATGAGCAGATCCCCTGAGGTCTATGATGTAACCCACAGTTTCCATCTGTCACGACTCTCCTCCACCTTCTGTGCCCAGTTTGGAGACATTAGGAGCGCAAGACTAAACGTGAAGACAGAAAACAGCTGCAGGCAGAGGTTGCTTAAATCAGAACGAAACAGCAGGGAAAAATAAGGAGCGTCAGCGATGCCACGAGGGGCTACTCACACGTGCACCTGCCTCACCTCTTCTTCCCAGCCACAGGGGCCCAGGCTGTCAGAGTCATCTCCTACCCTAGTTCCAGGTCCAAGCTCCTCCCAACCCTCTGGCTTCTGGACTCCTAGAGAAGATGGCTCCGAAGACCTCCTCAAGGCTTGCCCCCGTGTCTCCGTGAGAGGCAGAGGACAGGCCCAGGAGGCCTGATTTAACAGTTTGGCTTACCTGCCACAATTCAGACCCAATCTACTGAAAGGAAGGTTCTGGGTGGTGGTCCCCCTGCACCTGTCTCCCGGCCAGTTCACACTCGGCAGTGCTATACCCTGTTTCTACACCTCTTGACTGCGATGAAACATTGGGCCGCTCCACCCTGCTGCTTCCACAGCAGGGCAAGTGCCTGTTCAGCCCATTCCTCTGCCAATCAGCAGACTCCCCCAGCCACAGGGGCTTGTGCCCTAGCTAAGTGGAGGCCACTGCCCAAGGAGGGGACACAGCTTAGAAGCACCTCATCTTGCCTGTGGATGCAGAGAGGGAGCTCTCTTACCTCACAACCTGCCCCAGCCCCAGCCCCCACAGCTTCGGAGGAGAGAAGGGGAGCTAACGGGCTGCCACTCAGAAAAGAAGCCGGGGTCTCACGATGCTTCTTGGCTGGATTGGGCTCTGACACAAGGGAATGTGTGACACTGCCGCTGCCAGGAGCCAGTGACTGCAAAACCATTCTTGCAGATACATGTTCTTTCATATGAATGAACGTGGGGCCAGTCAATGACTTTTTAAGACCACCCTAAAGTCTTAACAATTTTTCCATCACACTAAAACCAGTTCATTTCCCTGTGTCATTTCCAACTTTCACCTACGCCATGTGGCTAGGAAGCCCCACGTTTTGGCCTCTGTTGCCCAAAATACACATGCCTGTGGTTGATTCTACCCACTTCATTTTGCAAGTCCAGTAAAGCTGACTCAAACAACATTTTAAATCACAGCAGATTTTTCTTTCTTTTTCTGGTACCAATCCAATCAGGTATTTTCAGATTTATAGAGTTTTCAATACCTTTAGGATATTTGGCCTCTGTTACCACACCTTTAGTAAAATTTCGGAAATCACACCTGCTAACAGGACATCTCTTTATATCAATGAAACTCTTTGAAGAGATGTGGCATGTAATTTGTTTACACTTACCTTTCAGAGGAAGGGACGCGCGTGGGAGTCTTATTCAAACAGCTGGGAAATGCTGAAACCCGAGAAAGCAAAGGAGCTGCACTTAGAAAACAATGTCTTCCAAATCCACGACAGCCTCCCCGCTTGGAGCAGACCGCCTTGGGCAGGACAGGTGGTTTTCTACCATTGATCCCTTTGTTATGTTTCCTAATTTATATAAGCACTTAATTTCTTTAAGTCAAATAAACAGAGTTCTTTTTATCCAATTCTGGAGAATGCCCCCCAAGGAGATCCATTTGGGGGTCAAATTTGTATTTCCTATAGCTGGTACATTTACACAGAAGATGGCACATTTACATATAAGGCAAACACAAGCATAAACGCAGAGAAGAAAATCCTACTCTTTCGGATGGAAACGCAAGGGTGCTGGACTCTATGATCCCGTAATGTTTAGCCCACCCAAAATACTATCAGTGACCCAGAGTTCCCCAGCAACCAGACAACCAGACCAGAGATGGTCACCTGAGGATGTCTCAGATTGCCCCGCAGGAACTCCTCAGCTCTCCGGAGGTAGATCTAGGTCGGACCGTGAGTCTGGAGTCCGAGAGACAGCTCCTGCCCAAGCAACCCGAACCCTTCCAACAACCCTATGCCCAAAACTATCCTTCTGTTACCAGGGAGAACTGAGTCAGAGGGGCTTCCCCTCCTTGGTTCTTGCCACGCTCGTAAGACAAGGATTCAATCGAGAGACAACACGGATAGTGGAAATGAAATAGCAAGTTTATTAATGAAATACACTTGAGCAAAAAGGCGACAAGCAGGCACTCAGCTAATCCGAGTGCCCCGACTATTGGGGTTAAAGGGTTATATACTTCAGCCAGCTTCTAGATATCCCTCCTTTTCCCCCTTCTGGATCTTGGAATTAATATACGGTTACCAAGGCTTTCTTTTTCAGCTAATAAAGGTTTTCTGTCTTAGTGAAATCGCTACAGAGCCTCCCTTGCCCAGCACAGAGTCTCAAGGACTCCCCTCCTCCTGTGCTATCTTTGCTTCTGATGTTTGGAACTCCTGGCAACCTTATTGGACCGGGCTCAGAACTGCCGAATCGATGGGTGAGATGTGTCTCCCTCCCCCTCCCTGCCTTGGTGTACTATCTATCCTGCCTAACACTTCCAACAATCCTATACCCCAAACAGGAACAGAAACACTAATTAAAGCGACTACGGTGGCTGAACTGCTTCCATCTATTCTGGGGCTCTCAGTGACATGGGTTCAGGTGCCCACTCTGCTTTGCTGGCAAGGCGAACCAGGTAGCTGTTCTTGTGGTCGGCACCAAGCGAGAGTTTCCTATAGAACAGGTTCTCTGTCCAGTGAAGATTCAGGTGCGTAAGCCCCGGAGGAGCTGCCGCTGCAGCTGCTTCACCAAGCACCCACACCAGGCTGCGAGGGGGGTCCCTTTAGGAGAGTCCCATCTGAGTCACCAAATTTGTTACTGAACTCAAGGGGTTCACCCCTTGGGAGGTTCTATTCAAGAACGAGATGTGGTTGTCACTGGGTAGTTTTCTTTACTTGTAGCAAGTGAAAGAGACAGGGGACTCAGTACCAAAGCTCTGCCTCCCTGAAGGGAGATTTAACCATTGCTTATATCCATACACCATTTGGTAAATTACACATTGATTTCTTCTTTGCAGTTGGTTACACGAATCCAGTTGGGTTCCTGTTGAGTTCATCTGTTTACAGCCATGTCTGCAAAATACTGTACTACATTTTAATAAGTAGCAAGAATAGCATTTAGTACCATCCAGACTTGGAGACTCATTTCCAACCTAACACAAAGATCATCAGCTATATGTTCCGCGGGGGCATCTAACTTGAACCCCCAGTTCCTCCTCCCTGGGTTCTTAGTGTCAACTCACATTCCTGCAATTTGTCTAGCTGGGGAGGGGAACCTGTGGAGGAGGAGGTGGGGGGAGGGGGGCGAGAGGTATGCTTACACATGTGCACACAAGCACCTTGTACAAATAAACTTGGCCAGGATGCCTGATTTCCCCACGTCACCACTGCCTCAAATACAGGGTAGAGGGGGCAAAGGGCAAAGCCAGCCTCAGGCAAATTACACAGCATCCCACCATCCCTTTGCAATCTATCCCGCCCCACGCCCCAGCTGGGGAGGGGCAGGAGAGACCCAGGAGTGAGGGAGGATGGAGGAGGAGCTGAGGTCCAGGTTCGATGGGCAGTCCAACCTGTTCCCCCTGCACACCCCAAAGGGAGGGCTTATCGCCTCCATTTGCCCCACATGGACCCTACAGCCCAGACAGCGGGTGACTATCTCAGGGGTGCACAGTCAGGCCACAACAGGACCAGTCTTGACCCCAGATATCCTGGTTGCCAACCTGAGCCTTTTCTCCTCACCTGGGCAAAGGCGATGGTAAGTGCTGCGTCCTCCCGGAGGTTCGCTATGGTTTATGTGGGCACATTGATTCCTCCCCTCTCTCCTCGGGGAGCCTGGTCTTGGGGCTTCTTCAGAATGGTCCCAGCCAAGGCCAACTGAGCCCAGAGACAGCTCAGGCCCTGTGACTGGATTCTTTCCAACTCATCCTCCCCAGTGTCCCTGTGCCCTTACCTATGCCCAGGTCCCATGGTCTCCACCCATGATCAGACAGGTACAAGCACAGGGCAGTCCTTCCTAACCGTCCTCTGTCAGGTCAGGGCCCGATGACTGAGCTGATCAGGGGCCTCGGGGAGGGGCTGCGACTTTCCTGGCCCCCACCCTCAGCTCCCTGCCTAGCTCCAAATCACAGGCCAGATGGGAGAGTCCTCTCTTAGATGTAGGGAAACTGAGGCACAGGGTGGGTTACCTGAGATTCATCAGGACAGAGCTTCTTGGGCCACAGGCTTGTCTCCTTCCTGCCGGACCACGCCGAGAGCCTCAGCTCAGAAGCTCATGTGCCACCTTTGCTCTGATGATGAAGAGGAATGACAGTGGCACCACTTCTGTGTGCAGGGCCTGTGCTAATCCTAGGATGGCCACACACCTGGGAGGTGCCCCTAGGGGAAGAGGGAACTGCCCTTTGTGTCCAGCTTGGGGATGTGCATTTGGAGCCCAGGCCAGCCCTCCCAGGTGCCAAGAGGCCTGATGTTGCCCAGCGTGGGGGTGGGGCAGGTCAGGAGGGACTCAGATCCTCTGCCTCCTGGACCCCCATGCCTTTCCTCATCTCCACAGGAGAGGACATCAGAGCCTACAACTGTCTTAGATCAACATGCCTCCAGCTTTGAGTCTCCGACATCCCACCTGCCCCCTATAATATGGTTTGCTGCAGGGTTCCAGACCTGCTCTGGAGCAAGAAATCTGAGAACCATCCTTGCGGTCCCCTCGGGGGCTCTGTGGCTGGACTGGTCTCTGGGCCCATTTTAAAGGAGAACACAGGAAAGGGAGTCATACCCCACAGTGCCTCCCTCTCCCGGCCCTGGGGGGACGGGTCACCTGCACCCCAGTGAACATGGGCCGTGTGATCCCACTCAGGAGGACCCAGTCTAGGGGCACAGAGGGAGGGTTGTCCCCCTCACTGCCCCACTGGCCCAGGGGAAGGCCAGCTTGACCCTGAGAAGCCAACACTGACCTTATCAGTCACTTGCCACTGGCTGAGCTGGCTGAGTTCCTCAAGACCCCAGGAGCAGATAAGAGGGAGGCCGAGGGGTACCCAGCTTCCTCCCTGCTTCCCCAGACGGGGGGTTTCCGCCCCAGGCCTTGCCCATCTACCTTTCCTTCCTGCCACCTCCAGCAGAGGAGGCCAGTGGCTTCTTGTCCCTCAGTGTCCCTTCAGCATGACCTGCACGTAGAAAAGTGGAAACGTGCTTGTATAAGGTCAGCAACCCAAGGAGGTCACCCCACCAACCCCAGCAGCAACCGCGGGGGTGTGGGACGCGTGAGGGAGGAAGGAGGGAGGGAAGCGCCTGGTTCATTTGCGCGGTCGTTGCACGTTCTAGGAAGGGCATGTACTCTGGCTGCGATGCAATAATTAAAGGTGCAAGCAGAATGAGGAGGCTTGGCATCGCCCCCATCACGGTTCCACGGCAGCGAGGGCTCAGGGGGAGT
>PVJD01016745.1:0-19912 GCA_004026545.1 Mormoops blainvillei
GCAGGCAGAGACAGGCAGAGACAGATCCTACTGTGACTTGGAACATTTGCTGACACACCCATGGGCCTAGTGATGATAAAACCAAGCTTTGCAGAGAAGCTGGGCCCATCCTGGCCACAGATAAGCCCTGAGGAATCAGCTACAAACTGTGCACAGCTTGTAGTTTCAAAGAGGCTACTGAGGGCTAAATGTGAACGGGACTTAGTACTGACTTACACAAGCCTCAGACAACATTAGAACAGTATCAAATGGGAGAACCCAACTGGTAAGCACTAAAGTCTGCTGATATGAATTCTGCTTTGTTCTTTTTTATTACATTTGTTATTTTTTTATTTTTCATAGTTTTTTTATTATTTTGTCTATTTTCCTTCATTTTTCTTGCTCTATTCTTTTTTCCTATCTCTTATTTAACTCAACTTTTATTATCCCATTGTTTCTTGTGTTTTTCATTTTCTAATTTTTTTATTCTTTGTCTTTCTCCATTTTCCTATTTTCCTCCTTCAATTCATTATTCATATTAGTTCTCCCTCCTTTTTTCCTCCCATAATCACTTTTCTGTCCTTTGGTCTTCTCTTATTCTTTTCCTTTCCCCCCTTTCCTTAATATTCCATTTCTCTTTCCACTTTTATTATTCTCTGATCTTTTGTTGTTGATATTGCTGTTGTTGGGGGGGATTGTTTGTTTCAGTTTTGTTTGTGTGTGTGTGTGTGTGTTGTTTTGCTTTGTCCTCCAAGCACCTGTACAACAGTGTACAAGACTTGGTGGTGGTTGAACCTCTCAGTTAGCCAGAAGGACGAGAGAACCCAACAACAAACAGGCCAGCAAAAATCAGAACCAAAATACAAAAGGAGAGGCCACATAACCCACACAAATGGCATTCCTAGAGTATCAGGTCAGGAGATCAAGGAGTCTGCACCACCAGGTCCACAGAACTCCTACCACATAAGCCCACCCCACAAGACAGGGAGTCAAAGCAGGTCTATATAATACATAAAAACAAAGAAAAAGTGACAGCTAAAATTTGGAGACACAGAAACAACTTCCAAGGGAAAGAAAAGGAGAAATCCCCAGAAAAAGAGCTAAATGAAACTGAGGCAGGCAAATTATCAAACATAGAATTCAAAGTGACAGTTATAAGGATGTTTAAGAAACTTAGAGAGAACTATGCCATCATAAAAAAGGATGCAGAAACTATGAAGAAGAACACATTGGAAATGAAAAATGCAACATCTGAAATGAGGAGAACACAGGAAGCAATTAAAATCAGGCTAAACAGTGTAGAAGATCAAATCAGCGATTTGGAAAATAAGGTGAAAAAAAGCACCTAATCAGAGCAACGAAATGAAAAAAAGAGCAAGGAGAGTCAAGAAGAACTTAGGGACAACATAAAACATAACAATATTTCCATCACAGGGATATCAGAAGGAGAACAAAGGGAACAAGGGATAGAAAATTTGTTTGAAGAAATAATGACAGAAAAATTTCCTTAATTTATTGAAGGAGAGAGTCACACAAGTTCAGGAAGCACAGACAGTCCCAATCAAGATGAACCCAAAAAGTCACACACCAAGGCACATCACCTTTAAAATTTCAAAGTTTTAAGGCAAAGAGAGAATCTTAAAGGCAAGACTAAAGAAACAGTTAGTTACCTAAAAAGTCTCTGATAAGACTGTCAACTGATTTCTCAACAAAACATTTCAGTTCAGAATGGACTGATGGATTGGCATGAAATATACCAAGTAATGGAAAGCAAGGATCTGCAACCAAGACTACTCTATCCAACAAGGCTCTCATTTCAAATGGAAGATAAAATAGCGAGCTTCCCAGACCAAAAAACAAACAAACGAAAAACTAAAACTAAAAGAGTACATTTCCACCAAACTAGCATTGCAAGGGATGCTAAAGATATTACTTTAAAAAGAAGAACTGTAGGGTGAATGGAACAGAGGTACAAAGGGGGAAAATGGCAATGAATAAGTACCTATCAATAATAACCTTAAATGTAAATGAATTAAATACTCCAATCAAAAGGCAGGGTAGCTGAACGGATAAACATGACCCATATTTGAGGCTGGTCCAGGTATCTAGCCATGTTATATGAAAAATAGAGATATTTATTGAACAAAATACAAGAAACACATTGAACATAAGACAATGACACTTCCATCCCCTTCAAAGTAGGCACCTTGGGACCTCACTCAGTTTCTCCAATTGCCATTATCTGCCCCATCATATTTACCTGAATCTCATCGACAGTCTGAAATCTCTTCCCTTTAAAAGGTGATTTTAGTTTTAGGAAAAACCAAAAGTCACAGGGAACCAAATCTCGGCTTTAGGGGGGCCGAGTCACCTGGGTGATCTGATGTTTTCAAAAAACTCTACACGAAATGTAAGCATGAGTGGGTAAATTGTCATGATGAAGCTGCCAATCACCAGTTGTCCATAGCTGTGGTCATTTTCATCATATTGCATCTCTGCACTCACTGCCTTCTGAATCATCAGAATAGTTTCCACAGAGGAATATTCAAGCATAATGCAAAATTTGATGCAGATGTTTGCTCTACTCACTCAGTCATTTTGAATGCAACAGCCACATAGGACACAAGCTCACTCAACTGCATCTACCACTCCCGCTGATTAGTACAAAGAAGTCTTCATTGTTCATACATGCACATTCCTGTCCACTCTCTTTGGCTGCCAGGTCACATTGATGTCCCTTAAACTGTTCTAATTATATTAACAATGGTTGGACTTTCTCAACACAGACCTTATATTTGTTTCCTACTCACCACATGACAAAAGATTTACACCGACTAAAAGTGAAAGGAAATAAAAACATACTCCATGCAAATGGACATAAAAAAAAAGCCAGGGTAACAATATTTACCTTCATTTGTTTTTATGTATTATATAGACCTGCTTTGACTCCCTGTCTTGTGGGGTGGGCTTATGTGGTAGGAGTCCTGTGGACCTGGTGATACAGAATTCTTGATTGTCAGGTAACAATACCTGACAAAATAGACTTCAAAACAAAAAAGTCACTACAGAATAGTTAAGGAGTCAGCCCAACCAGAGGATATAACCCTTGTAAACATATATTCACTCAATATAGGAACACCTAAATAAATATATAAAATCTTGGAGGATTTTAAGAAAGAGATTGACAGCAATACAGTCATTGTAGGTGATTTTTAACAGCACACTGTCAATAATTGACAAATCTTCCAGACCAAAAGAAAACAAAATAAAAATCAACAACGATATAGCAGTATTAAACAATATACTACATCATTCAGATTTAATTGATGTTTACAGAATACTTCTATCCAAGAAAAGATTATACATTGTTCTCAAATGCATGTGGGGCATTCCAAAAGATAGACCACATGGTATGACACAAAATTAGCCTTAACAAATTCAATAAAATTGAAGTCATGTCAAACATTTTCTAGATCACAATTGCTTGAAACAAGAAATCAACCTCAAGAAAAAAAAAATTCAAAAAGCATTCAAATACATGAGGGCAGAAAAACATGTTATTAAATAATAAATGGGTCAACAATGAGGTCAAAGAATAAATCAAAAAGAACCTGGAAACAAGTGAAAACAAACACCCAACAACCCAAAAATGAAATAAGCTAGGCAGTAAAAGACAAATACCATATGATCTCACCTATAAGTGGAAACTAATCAACAAAACAAACAAGGGAGAAAAATATAACTAGAGACATGGAAATAAAGAACAAACTGACAGTAGCCAGAGGGTAGAGGGGAAGGGGATAATGGAGGAAAGAAGGGGAAGGATCAATCCAAGGAACATATATAAAGGATTCATGGAAAAGAACAATGGGGGAGGGGATTGATTGTGGGAGAGGGGGTGTGGGCAGGGCAGGGGAGACTAATGGGGGAAAAAACGGGGACAACTGTAATTGAACAACAAAAAAAACAAGATACCAATGGCATATTTCACAGATCTAGAACAAAATATTCCCTAAAGCACCCTGCATTACCTCTGCAATAATGAGAAATAAGAACAAAGTTGGAGGGCTCACAATACCTGATATCAAACTATACCCTATCCAAGGCCACTTTAATCAAAATAGTCTAGTACTGGCATAACAGACACATAGATCAATGGAAGAGAATAAAAGAAATGCGCATGTCTTTATGGTCAATTAATATTTGACAAAGAAGACAAGGGCATACAATGGTGTAAAGACAGTCTCTTCAATAAATGGTATTGGGAGAAATGGGCAAGTCATGTAAATAAATGACACTCAGTCACCAACTTACAACACACACACCAGAATAAACTCAATTTATTGACTTAATTTGTTGTCTTTTATTAATAAAAGACTGAAGTATAAGTTGTAATACCATAAAATCATAGAGGAAAACATAGGCTGTAAAATTTCAGGTATTACGCAGAGCAATATTTTTACCGACATATATCAAAATGAAAAGGGAACCAACTTTATGGTGGAACATATTTGCCAATGACATTTAGGGCAAGGGTTTAATTTCCAAAATATATAAACAATTTATATGACTCAACACCAAGAAGACCAATAATCCAATTAAAAAATGGGCAAAGGACCTGAACAGACATTTATCCAAGGAGGACATACAGAGGGCTCAGAGACACATGAAAGGATGCTCAGCATCACTAGCCGGCAAAGAGAAGTCAATTAAAACCACAATGAGTTACCAGTTCACACGAGTCAGAATGGCCATCATAAACAAATCTAGAAACATCAAGTGCTGGTGATGATGTGGAGAAAGGGTAGCCCTAGTGCACTGTTGGTGGGAATGCAGACTGATGCAGTCACTGTGAAAACAGTTTGAAATTTCCTCAAAAAACTAAAAATGGAACTGCTTTTTGACCCAGCAAGTCCACTGCTGCAATTGTGCCCCAAGAATCTTGAAACGCCAATTCAAGAGAACCTGTGCACCCCAATGTTCATAGCAGCACAATTTACAATATTCAAGAACTGGAAGCAACCTTAGTGCCCTACAGTAAATGAATGGATCAAAAACTATGGTACATTTACACAATGAATACCATGCAGCAGAAAGAAAGAAAGAGCTACTACCATTCACAACAGCATGGATGGAACTGGAGAGCATTACACTAAGTGAAGTAAGCCAGGCAGTGAAAGACAGGTACCATATGATCTCACCTATAAGTGGAACCTACTCAACAAAATAAGCAAGCAAAAAATATATATAACCAGTGACATTGAAATAAAAAACAAACTGACAATAACTAGAGGGGAGGAGGGGAGGGGAAATATACAAAAGGGAGGGGAAGGTTCATCAAGGAACATGCATTAAGGAACCATCGACAAAGCCAAATGGGGGAAGGATTGAGGGTGGTAGGTGGGGTGTGTGGGGCTAGGGAAAGGGGTGGCAGGAAAATGTTGACAAAAAAAAAAGTGGACAGGGCGAGGATGGGAGTAGTGTGGGAAAATAAGAAGCCAAAGAACTGGCGTGTGCAACCCATGGACATGGACTAAGAGGTGTGGGAATGATGTGATGGGGTGCAGGGCGGAGGGAATAAAGAGGGGAAAATGGGACAGCTGTAATAGTATACTCAATAAAATATACAAAAAAAAGTAATTATCCAAATCTGTAGTGACATCAGAAAAATGAATCTAGGAAACCCCAATCCCTTGTTCTCCCATGGAAACATCAAAAAGCAAACAGAATAAATGACTAATATAACTTTATAAGTGCACTGGAAGAAATAGGGAGTAGAAAATTTATAAGACATACAAAAAAAAACAAGTCCCAAAATGGAAAATGAAAGCCCTTCCTTATCAGTAATTAAATGGATTAAACTCCACAATCAAAAGGCATAGATTAGCAGAACGGATTTTTTTTAAAGACATGATTTAACTAACTGTTGTCCAGAAGAGACTAACTTTAGCTCTAAGGACACAAACAGGTTAAAGATGGAGGATATAAAAATAATCGAGTGCCAATAGTAACGAAGAAGGGCTGAGGTGGCCACATTATTATAACACAAAATAGGAGGCCTAAAATCAAACAATGTTACAAGAGGCAAATAAATATATTATGTGTTGCTACAGGAGTCAATTCAACAGGAGGATATAACAATTAAACCATTTACACATCAAATATCGGACCTGCAAAATACACTAAGCAAACACTGACAGAATTAAAGGAAAAAACAGAGAGATGTACGATAATTATGGAAGGCTTCAATACTCTACTTTCAACAATGGAATATTTCATTCATCTCTATAAACCAGACAGAAGATCAACAAGGGCACAGAAAACTTGAACAACATTATAAATCGACTGGGTCTTACAGACATATACAGTATACTCCATCCAATATCACCAGAATACACATTTTTCTCAACTTCACATGGAACATTCTCCATGATAGACCACAGAATAAGTCTTAATAAAATTTTAAAAACGGAAATCATGCTGAGCATCTTCTCCGATTACATTGGAAAGAAACTAGAAATCTATAGATGGAAAGTCAGAAAACTCACAAATACATGGAAATTAACACACTCTTAAACAACAATGGGTCAAAAAAGAAATCGCAAGGGAAATTAGAAAATACCTTAAGACAAACAAAAATGAAAATACAATAAACCAAAACATGCTATGCAGCTAAGCAGTGCTATAAGGAAATTTAGGTTTGTAAATGTTTACATTAAAAAAGAAGAATGATCTCAAATCAAAATCTAACTTTATACCATAAGGAAGTAGAAAAAGAACAAAATAAACCCAAAGCTAGCAGAAAAAAATAAATAATAAAAAATAGAGTGGAGATAAATAAAACAGAGAATAGAAAAACAACAAAGAAAAGGAACAAAACCAAAAGTTGGTGTTTTAAAGAGCTCATTAAAATACAGAAATTTTCACCATAGTTTGACTTAGAAAAAAAAGACACTCAAATTACCAAAGTCAAAAATGATAATGGCAATATTCTTAAAAATTCTACAGACATTTTTTAAAAGATTATAAAAAGAGTATTATGAACAATGGTATGTCAACAAATTGGAAAACCTAGATGAAATGCACAAATTTCTAAAAATAAACAATCTACTAAGACTGAACCTTGAATAAATAGAAAATTTGAATAGACCTATAACTAGTAAGGAGGTTGAATCAGTCTAAACGTCCCAACAAACAAAAACCCTGGACCAGATAACTTGACTGGTGAGTTCTGCCAAATGTTTAAAATAGAATTGACACCAGTCCTTCTCAAACCCTTCCAAAACATTGAAGAGAAAGGTACACTTCCTAATTCATTTCATGAGTCCAGCATCACCCTGATAACAAAACCAGACAAAGACAGGACAAGGAAGTCACAGATCAATATCCCTTATGAATATTGATGCAGAAATCCTCAACTGAATACTAGCAAGCTGAATTCAGCAGCATATTAAACTGATTATACAGCTCTGACTGGTGTGACTTTTTTTGAGCATCACCTAGTAACTGAAAGCTTGCAGGTTTCATTCCTGGTTAGGGCAAATACATAATACGGGGGTTCAATCCTCAGTATGGGCATGCGCTAGTGCAAACCTTGGTCCAGAAACATAAGATCAAGGTTCAGACACTGATCCCAGTCCAGGAGTGTAGGAGGCAACCAATCAATGCTTCTCCCTCCAATGATGTTTTTCTCTCTCCCTTCCTCTCTCACTAAAGCAATGGGGAAACAGTCCTTTGCTGAGGATAAAGACAAAATGGTTATACACCATGAACATGTAAGATTTATCCATGGAATGAGAAGACATTTCAACACCAAAAATTCCTGCAATACACCTATATGTAAGCACTGATACCAAAAATTTCTTAGGAGAAAATAAAGGAAAAAATTCACGACACTAGGTTTGGCAATTTCTTGAATATGAAACCACAAAAACAGGCAACAAAACAGATAAATGGTGTTTATAAAAAGTAAAAACTTTTATATGTTAGTGGATACTTTGAAGAGAGTGAAAAGGCCAACAATAGAATAGGAGAAAACATTTATGAATCACATATATGACAAGGAGTTAATTGTCCATAATATATAGAGAACTCCTGCAACTCAACAACAGAGAAACCAACAATTCAATTGAAAAAATGGTGTTCAACATCACTAATCAGTAGAGAAATGCAAATCAAAACCAGAGTGAAATATTACCTCACACCTATTAGCATGGTTACTATTTTTTTTAAACAGAAAATGTTTTAATTACTTCAAAATATAACTACTCTAGAAAGTATATGTTCATTTCAACATCTGGTATATTCAGGATGCAAATAGAAACTAAACAATCAGAGAAGGTAGCAAGGAAAATAATTATGCTAATGATATTTACCTTGATTATTTTCTTCTTCATTTTTTAAAACAGGAATGAAAAGTTCAGTGTTCAAAGTGAGTGGGGAATAGGTTTTTTCATACATGACCTTTATTATACTGAGGTATGATCCTGCTATTTCCACTTTGCTGAGTTTTTATCATAAATGGGTGTTGGATTTTATCAAGTGATTTTTGGCATCTATTGATGTGATCATATGATTTTTGTCTTTCATTTTGTTTATGTGAGGTGTCACGTTAATTGATGTCTGAACATTGTACCATCCTTGCATGCCAGGAATAAATCCCACTTGATGATGATGTATTATCTTTTTGATATATTGCTGGATCTGCTTTGCTAGTATTTAGTTGAAGATTTTAGCATCTATGCTCATTGAAGATATTTCCCTGTAATTTTATTTCTTTGTTGTGTCTTTACCTGGTTTTTGAATTAAGATAACATTGTGCTCATAATACCTCAATATAATAAAGGTCATATACAAAAACACCTACTGCCAACATCACAAAAAAATGGGCAAAAACTAAAAGTGTATCCCTTAAGATCAAGAACAAGACAAGGATATTCAATTTCACCACTCTTATTCAACATGGTACTGGAAGTCTTAGCCACAGTGATCAGACAGGAAAAAGAAATAAAATGCATCCAAAATGGAAAGGAAGAATTAAGATGTCATTTTTAGCAGACAGTATGATATTGTACACAAAAAAGTTACAGGCAACTTCCAGCCAAGATGAAGGCTTAGGTAGATATACTTTGTCTCATTGCATAATCAAAAGAAGGTCAATGACAAATTTAAAAACAAAAAATATCCAGAACTTCCAGAAAACTGAACTGTACGGAAGTCCAACAATGAAAGAGTTAAATAAGAAACATTCATTCAGACAGGTAGCAGGGGCGGAGATGGGTAGCGGAAGTCTAGAGGACACTCAGCAAGGCTGCATCTGGTGGACCGGATGGTCCCACATTTGCATGCAGATAAACCAAGAGGAACAACTGGTGAGTGAGAGAGACTGTGCAACCCAGGGTTCTGGTACCAGAAAAGAAAACCTCAAAACCTCTACCAGTAAAAACCTGTGGAGGTTGTGGTAGTGGGAGAAACAGCCAGTCTCACATGAGAGGTCATTTGAGAGACCCACAGGGTCCTAAAGTGTATACAAAGCCACCCACCAGGGAATCAGCACCAGAAGGGGGCAATTTGCTTGTGAGTAGCAGGGGAAGTGACTGAAAGCTGACCAGGAACCAAGCAAGTGGTATTGTTTCCTCTGAAACCCCTCCCCAAGATACAGTGCCACAAGGCAGTGAAGCGGGTTGCTACACCCTGGTGAATACGTAAGGCTCCACCTCTTACAACATAGTAGGCACTCAGACAAAAAATATATGGCTCAAATGAAAGAACAGATCAAAGCTCCAAAAATAGAACTAAGCAATGAAGATATAGGCAACCTAGCAGATGTAGAGTTCAAATCACTGGTAATCTGGATGTTCACAGAATTGGTGGAGTAGGATAGCAAAATGGAGGAAAAAGTGAAGGCTATGCAAAGTGAAATAAAGAAAAATATACAGAGAACCAACAGTGAAGGGAAGGAAACTGGGATTCGAATCAACAATTTGGAGTGAAAAGAAGAAATAAACATTCAACCAGAACAGAATGAAGAAACAAGAATTCAAAAAAATGAGGGAGGTGGGGCTGAGGAACCTCTGGGAGAACTTCAAGTGCTGAGTACTGCAACATCCGAATCATAGGGATGCCAGAAGGAGAAGAGGAAGAGCAAGAAATTGAAAACTTATTTTTAAAAATAATGAAGGTTAACTTACCCAATCTAGCAAAGGAAATAGACTTCCAGGAAGTCCAGGAAGCTCAGAGAGTCCCAAAGAAGTTGGACCCAAGGAAACACATACCAAGGTACATCATCACTACATTACCCAAGATTAAAGATTAGGGGAGAATCTTAAAAGCAGCAAGAGGAAAGGAGAGAGTTACCTACAAAGGAGGTCCCATCAGACTATCAGCTGATTTCTCAAAAGAAACCTTACAGGCAAGAAAGGGCTGGAAATAAGTATTAAAAGTCATGAAAAAGAAGGACCTACATCCAAGAATACTCTATCTGGCAAAGCTGTCATTTAGAATGGAAGGGCAGATAGTGCTTCCCAGATAAAGTAAAGTTAAAGGAGTTCATCATCACCAAGCCCTTATTAAATGAAATATTAAAGGGACTAATCTAAGAAAAAGAAGATGATCAAAACTATGAACAGTGAAATGACAACAAACTCACAACTATCAACAACTGAACCTAAAAAAAAAGAAAGAAAGAAAGAAAGAAAGAAGAACAAACTTAGTAAACTGCTAGAACAGGAACAGAATCAAAGAAATGGAGATCACATGAAGGGTTATCGGCGGGGAGGTGTAGGGTGGAGAATGGGTGAAAAGGTACAGGGAATAAGAAGCAAATAAGGTAGGTACAAAATAGACAGGGGGAGGTTAAGAATTGTATAGGAAAGGGAGAAGCCGAAGAACTTATATGTATGATCCATGGACATGAACTAAGTGGGGAAATGCTGGTGGGAGGGGTGGGGCAGGGTGGAGGGGAATAAAGGTGAGAAAATGTGGGATAACTGTAATAGCCTAATCAATAAAATACATTAAAAATAAAATAAAACATAAAGCTTAAAAACAAACAAAAAAAGAAAACGTTATAGGTTCCTCCAAAAAACTACTTAACCTAATAAGTTAATTTGGAAATGCAGCAGGGTACCAAGTCAATTTTCAGAAATTGGTAGCACTTTTGTACACCAATAATGAACTATCAGAAAGAGAAACAAAGAATAAAATTCTATTTACTATAGCAACAACAACAAAAGAAATAAAGTACCCAGCAATAAATAAACTGAAGAGGTAAATGACCTGTACGTGGAAATCTATAGAACACTGAAGAAAGAAATTAAGGAAGATACAAATAAATGGAAGCATGTAACATGTTCATGGATTGGAAGAATTAGCATCATTAAAATGTCCAAACTACCCAAAGCATCCTATAGATTCAATGCAATTCCTGTTAAGATACCAATGGTATATTTCACAGATCTAGAAAAAGTATTCCAAATATTTATTTGGAACCACAAAAGACCCCAAATTGCCTCAGCAATCTTGAGAAAGAAGAACAAAGTAGGAGGTATCACAATAACTGATATCAAAGTATACTCCAAAGCCACTGTAATCAAAACAATCTGGTACTGGCATAAGAATATACACATGGATCAGTAGAACAGAATAGAGAGCCCAGAAATCAACCTATGTCTTTATGGTCATTAATATTTGACAAAGGGTGCAAGAGAATACAATGGAGAAAAGACAGTCTCTTCAATAAATGAACAGTATGGAATTTCCTCAAAAAACTAAAAACAGTGCTGCCTTTTGACTCAGCAATTGAACTGCTGGGATTATACCCTAAGAATCCTGAAACAACAATTCAAAAGAATCTGTGCACCCATATGTCCATAGCAGCTCAATTTATAATAGCCAAGATTTGGAAGCAGCCTAAGTGCCCATCAGTAGATGAGTGGATCAAAAAACTATGGTATATTTACATAATGGAATACTACATAGCAGAAAGAAAGAATGAGCTCCTACCCTTCACAACAGCATGAATGGAACTGGATAGTATTATAGTAAGTGAAGTAAGTCAGGCAGTAAAAGACAAATATCATATGGTCTCACTTATAAGAAGAATCTTATAAACAAAATAAACTAATGAGCAAAATAAAACCAGATATAGAATCATGGAATAGACTCATAGCTGTAAGACAGCAGGATGGAGGTGGAAACTGATCAAAAGAAGGTGAAAGAATTAATCAAAGAACATATATGAAGGACCCATGGACATAGACAATGGCGTAGGGAATGACTATGGAAGCGGGGGTCAGGCTGGGTGGAGGGGAGTGAAGGAGAGGAGAATCAGGGCAACCATAATAACATAAACTATAAAAAAAAGGAGTAGGAAATGGGCTAAAAACAATGTAATGTTAACAGTCACTCTGAATATATTTTGACTGCTCTTAAGAAAATGTACCCATTTATAACATAGCACTACAAACACAAACAACACAATACTTCACCATCATAACCATCATAAATCATTTTAAATGCCTAGTATGGGTACCTTTTCACAACGATCTGGATAGATATGATAGGCTCCTGCAATGGTGTTAATTTCCTACCACATAAAGTACTCGGTACAATGCCTAGGACACAGTAGTTACTGAATAAATGTTAGTTCTTCCTTCATCTACTAGTGTACCTGTAAAAAGTTCCAGTGTTTTCCCACACATCTCCTTTTGCCATGTTTTGACCAAGAAAATACAGATGGTTGTGACCAAGTTAAGAAAATGAAAACCATGGTGTGGTAGCTAATCATGGTCATAGACAGGAAGGAGGATTTGGGTAAGAAGACTGCTAAACTTGTGGAGGGCTAGCTGGCCAAGCGAAAAATTTGGAAAATGAAAGAAAAAAGGTAGTAGTTGAGGAAGAGGAGGAAATTATGATATCATCTCAAGTATGAGTGCTTCTAAGGAAGGTCAAGAAGAAGGGCATATTCCTCCAAATCACATTTCCTGATGTCCCAATGTACTAAACAAGTCATAACACTCTGATGTTCTAAAATATCTGCTACATGTAGTTATCTTCTAAATGAAACAACTAGAAGTTTCCTGTAAGTAAACCTCCATACACTGCAACTTTAGCCACATTGACTGAACAGGTTAGGCACCTGACATTGAGGGGAAAACATCTGCATATGGTAAAGTGGCAAGAGAACATCATCAACAGAGTTTTGTGTTGGAGGATGGTACCATCTCGAGCATGAAGACAGGTTCATATATTGGAGATGAGGTCATTATCTTACCTGGGGATTTGAAATTCCAAACATCATGGAAAGGGTCAAGAAACACAGGCACTAGAGTGGGAACAGAAGCTGAAAGGCATGTGGTGAAAAGACAGTCAGTGGTATCCACAGGCAGTGGAAAGCCACAAAATTGATCAATGAGAGTATTTGGCAGCAATAGAAACAGGAAGAAAATGGTAGGAAGTAGAAGCTAAAAAGAGAACCTGAATCATGAGAATTATTTACTACTAGAGTTACTTTTGGTGTGCTAGTTTTATGGTATTCTAAATATAGCCTTTCAGCCAACTGTGAGGATGGATTACCTCAGTAGAGAAATGGTTTCTTGTGTTTCCTTACTTTCTTGCTTTTACTTACAAGAGCACATTGACTGAGGAAAATTGAAATTTCTGCTGCTCTTACAAAATAAATTTACCAGAAAACACACCTAGGTCTAAGAAAGTAACCATCCAGTCATGGCTATAGCCTCCTCGTTGCAGTGCTAGAGTCTTCTGTTAGAGAAGGAAGAACACCCCAATGTGTGTAAAGAGACAAGGAACCTCTTTCAGGTTGCCTTTGGTTGCAAGTAACAGAAAAATCCTGCATTAAACAGACTTTAAAATAAGATGTTTTAAATCTCACAGACTAAGAAGTCCATAGGTAGGGCAGACACTAGTATGGTATGTCAAGGCTCTGTCTCTCTTTCACTGTGGTTCCCTATTCTAATCCCTTCTCTGTCTGTGGATTTCCCCCTCAGGCTTATAGTATGATGCTGGCAACAGTTCTGAAAGAATAAACATTTTCCAGAAGCCTTTCTAGATTTATGTCATGTACTTGTGTCTATACCAATCAATCTTTGGCAAGAATAGGACTAGCAAAACTAACATGTTAGATCAATTAGGAACCTCCTTCTATCAGCCTCATCAAGCAGGATTGATACCTGCAAAAAATAATGGCTTCATTAGAAAGAAAAAGGGATGTGGGGAGCACATGTTGGGTGAATCATCAATAGTATCTGCTTCAAGAGTCATATTACACTATACTTGAAGGCAAAAAGAAGGAGATCACTGGATAGCTTTTCTGAGATTCTGAAGTGTGTAAACTTTACCTCCAATTTTAGTTTTACCAGTAATGACAATGTTTCTGACAATAAGGTGTAATAAGAACACTTCTTCCTTATAATGTTAGCAGGACTAAAATTACACCATACCAATTTCCAATGACCCATCATCTATTTCCATTTTATTAACTTTAACATTTAAAGTTAACAGGTCAGTAACCAAGTTATTCATCAAATATTGATTGAGTGCCTACTATATGCCAGAACCTAACACATGGCTGATATTTATTGATTATCAAAAGTAGAAATATAAGGGAATAATGAGTAAAGAAGATAAGAAACCAAAAAGCTAACCCTATTACATAAAATAATGAAACTGATTTTATTGTGTTTTTGTGTTGCTGGTAAACTATCTCTGAAAGTTATTTAACAAAGGTTTAAGAATGTTTGAACTACAGAAATAACATTTTAAATGTTTGTCTTGGCCCAATGCAATCACTGTTAGAGAAAATATTCATTTGAATGTAGAGGTTATGGCACATTTGTCATGAAAAATGTATCATCATGTTATTGTATTCAAACCTTAAAATTGTTTCTAAAAAAAGAAAAGCAATACTGTAGTGAGAGTTGCAATCTACCACAAAATGACAACATGCAGAACTTGTACCTGATATGGAAAACTTGTTTTTGTGTATTTGGGATCAAGTTCAGTCCTGCAGGCCTTTAAGTTTGGCCAAACCTAGGCTCTGAGGCTTTTTTACAGTAAAAACCAGGAACATAGTAAGGGATCAAAGGAAGAAAACTTTAGTGCAAATAATTTTGTTCATCAGGTTTGTCCTTGCATGACATCAAGATATGAATGAAATGGCCAGCACCCATGGCAGTCCCTGTGCTTGAAGGCAGCAGAAAGGACAAGAAATTGTTTTCTACATATCAATTTGTACTAGCAAAAAAAGCAGACACCTCTATGATAATCTCAAAAGAAATCATCAAGTGACCCTAGGTACCCCCAAAAACACTCTTTCAAAATCCCCAAGGCAGGACATTGAGTGAACAAATTATTTTTGTTGTTGTTGTTTTAATAATCACCCAAGGAAATTCTGGTATTGATTTTAGAAATAGAAGAAAGGAGAGGAAGAGAGAAAGAGAGAAAAAGATATGGATATGAGAGAGAGATATATTAATTGGTTGCCTCCCACATGAGCACTGACAGGGGATCAGATTGAACCTGCAACCTAGGTATGTGCCCTGACTCGGAATCGAATCCTCAACCTCTTGGTTACAAGATGACACTCAACCAACTGAGTCTCCCGGCTAAGGCTGAATGAACTAATTCTGATGAAGATATTAATTCCAATTCTAAATTGTTTTTTCATGAAAATAAAATAGAAAGTATGAAGAATAAGTTAAGAACTGTAATTATATTACTAAACACAGTTTTCTGTATTATCTTGACTAACCAATTTACATTCACTTTTAAAATCTTTATAATATGCAAGTAAAAGGGGAAGAAAAAATATTTTTCCCTTTACTCCTCTGCTTCTCAGCTGGGGCCCCTGTAACAAAACACAGATTAATAAGAGAAAAACAAACATTTTATTAACATGTATATCTCATATACATATGGGAACAACCCAGGGAAACTGAGTAACTCATAGAGACTGCTTAGATTTTGAATTTAAATACTGCATTCAGCTAAAGCAAAGGAAGATGGGTGTGGGGGAAGCAAATTATGGGAAGGTGACCAGAAAAAGTAAGGTAAACAAGAGTAAGGTTTACAATGCAGATTTAAGTCCCTACCTTCTCCATTAATAAGAATCTCATGTGATTTAGAGTTATCTTTTTATTCCTCTTACTATTCAAGGCACCAGGTCTATAACAATAAACCTGACAGAGAAAAATCCCTACCCTCATGAGACTTACATTCTAGCAGAGGATACAGATAATAAACAAACAAACAAAAAAAGTTTATGTTCTACATAGTGATATGTGCTAAGAAGACAAAAATAAAGCAGAGAGAGAGAGATTAAGGGGGTGATAGTGTGTGTGTGAGTGTGTATGTGTCAAGTTGAAAATTTAAATAGGATGCTCTCCAAGGCTTTAGTGTAAAGGTGATGTTGATGAAAAACACATACAAACTTGTAGAGAATTAACTGATGATATCTGCTGGGGAGTAAGTTCTCAAATGCTCCAGACAATAACATTTTTGCAGCTTTTTTTTATGTGACAAAGAAGTGGGGAAAAAACAAGGTGGGGATTGATTAAGATCCATTAGTTAATAGTTAACAAGACTCTATGCTCTTGAGGGTGGTTTTGGTTGATTTCAAAGGTGTGTTAACCTAGATGAACAGAAACAATGGATAGGGTTTGCTTAAGACAAAGATGAACTTTTTACTAAAAAGTTATATGCCTGGGACATGACTACCCCTCATAGCTTGCCCAGTTAGGAATTTATGATCAGATCACCCTGTGAGCTTATTTCCCATAGCGCCCCTGTTTTGGTCCACAGACACATGTGAGGAAACATATGAACGTAAGGAGAAAGCCAAGCAATTCTTTCTAAAAAAGCTTTACAAGGATAAAAAAAGATCAAGTTATGGCACATTTCTAAGGAAAATTCCTTGCTCCAAAATTTGAGGGCTGTGATTGAGATAAACAAAGGTATTAACTAGCAACTAGTAAGAGACTCCACTACACCTTCAGTGATCCAGGTCTTTCCAAACTCCCTCCAAAGTTAGCATCACTCCTTAAAGTCTGTATCAAAGGGAATCGTCCTTGCACCAACCCCTCCGGAAACACCCACACAGGCTGGCACTGAGACTTCCCATCTACTTAAGAGGGGCAGAATATGCCACCTTAAAATATTCATCTTTAGGGTAAGGATTATTTTGAGCTGATTATTTATTAAGAAAGAGCAGATATAGAAGCAGGTCTGAAAACCATTTATAATGGTATCTCCCCCTCGGAATCAGGAAGATAAGGATGACTCTAAATCTCCTTTTCTATGGAGAAGCCACCCAACTTAAATCTTCTTGTTTATGGTGCTTTTCCTGTTAAGCTCCCATAACTGGCCTTCCTCCTCTACCCCATCAATCTCCTTCTGTCTTTAGCTGGAGATGTTATTTAAGGTGGTGGTTTGGGCCATTTCAGGGAGTTATGCCGATATCCTGTGTATCTCCCAAGTACACATGTTATTAAACTTTTGTTTGTTCTCTCCTGTTAATCTGTCTTTTATTACAGGGGAGTCTCAACCAAGAACTTAGAAGGGTAGAAATAAAATTTGTCCTCCCCTACACTGTCATTCCATATTGGCTATTAGTTTTCAGGTAGCATTTTTCAGTCTCAAATTTACTCTATTACTGATAAGCTATGTGATATACACAGCTGTCAATTAGACAAAGACTCAAATTTACCATCTGTCCAAAGATGGGAGTAAGAACCCAGGCTAACTCTTGTCTACTCTGACAAGTACTAATTACTGCTCGGCCACAAACTCCTCTCCAGAAACAAGAGAACCCAAAAATCCCACAAACACAACTTGACAAAATGTTCAATTGTGTGGTTATAGCTTAGTTATTAACTCAAATTAACAATATTACATTTGCTTATATGTATTCTTTGTTAGCCCAGTTATGAACATACTTAAAAGTGTAAACATAAGAAAAATGTCAAGTTTTTATCACACGCGTGCATCAGAGCAAATGATACATGAATAAAGGAGTGAAGAGTAAATATTCCTCACTCCTACATTGTTCTTGAAAAAGCTTCAGGATTGAAGAGATTCAGCCAATTATGGTTTTCTTTCCTAAAACAAAACAAAAAAACTCCTAGTTTATATTATTTTCTCCAATAAATATGTGGGTATAATACGTAAAAAATTTTTTTGAACTATTGAATGTGTTCCCCACTTAACACAGAGCTTCCATCTCTAATTATTTCACAGTAATCAAAAGAGAAATCACTAGATTAAATGAAGAGGAGAATCCGTATTTAACTCTTAGTCAAATTTGGCAATGTAAACTCAAATTGCACATAATTATCTAAGAGTAGAAAATTAAATCATATAGCTTGTGCAACATCACAGAAGAGACCGTGACAAAGCAGAATATATCTAGAAGAGTGAAGTTCTGGTTAATTGGGCCAATCATATATTGACAGTTTTTATTTCTACCACAGAATTTTATGTTATGTTTCCAAGTAGTGCAACTAAAGTTCAAACCTAGAACTACTTCTCTAATGAGAAACAATACACAGGTATAAGTTGTATTGCTTCAAAACTATGTCATGTTTCAAAAGGTGCTACATTGTCTCCTCAAAGGCACTGAAATAAAATGAAAATACAAACATATTTCAAGTAACACAGTTGTAAAGGGAAAAAATGAAACCATGGCTGCGTTAGTATATGGATTAATGTTGGCTTTTGCTGTCAGTTCCAGCAAACACTACATCAAATTTGTAGCTAGGGCTGACTCATGTTATAATGTTCACACTCAGACTTTTTGTCTCTAGAAAGCCTATTCCACAGTTTATGAAGCTGGATAGACAAGAGTTTGCAGAACCTCAGAAAAGTCAAGGGACATTCTACAAACGGGGCATACCCATAAAGTGGAGTAAAAATAGTGCCTTCAATAAATGGTGTTGTGAGACCTGGACAGTTACATGCAAAAGAATGAAACTTGACCACCAACTTACACCATATAAAAACATAAATTCAAGGTGGATAAAAGACTTAAATATAAGGCACAACACCATAAAAGTCCTAGAGGAGAACATAGGCAGGAAAATCTCAGATATCCCATGCAGCAATATTTTTACTGATATGTGCCCTATAAATGAAAGATAAACAAAGGAGGCCTCATCTAAATGAAAAGCTTCTGCACAACTAAAGAAAACAGTAAAGTGAAAAGGGAACCAAGTTTAAGGGAAAATATATTTGCCAATATATCTCAATCCAGCGTATCATCTCCAAAATGAATAAAGAACTCACACGACTCCACTCTAGGAAGACAAACAACCCAATTAAAAAATGGGCAAAGAATCTGAACAGACACTTCCCCAAGGAGGATATACACAGGGCCCAGAAACATATGCAAGGATGCTCAGCATCACTAGCCATCAGAAAGATGCAATTTAAAACCACAATGAGATACCACTTCACACCAGTCAGAATGGCCATCACAAACAAATTGACAAACAGCAAGTGCTGGTGAGGATGTGGAAAAAATGGAGCCCTAGTGCACTGTTGGTGGGAATGCAGACTGGTGCAGTCATTGTGGAAAACAGTCTAGAATTTCCTCAGAAAATTAAAAATGGAACTGCTTTTGGACCTGACAATTCCACTGCTGGGATTATACTGTAAGAATTCTTAAACACCAATTCAAAAGAACCTATGCACCCCAATGTTCATAGCAGCACAAATTACAATAGCCAAGTGTTGGAAGCAACCTAAGTGTCCAACAGTAAATGAGTGGAGCAAAAACCTACGGTACGTTTACACAATGGAATACTACTCAGCAGGGGAAAAGAAGGAGTTCCTACTCTTCATGACAGCATGGATAGAACTGGAGGGCATTATGCTAAGTGAAGTAAGCCAGGCAGTGAAAGACAAATACTGTATGATTGCA
>PVJD01016746.1:0-19923 GCA_004026545.1 Mormoops blainvillei
CTAATGGATGCTCTTCTACGAAGAGAGCGTTGTCAGAAGTGGGGAGGAAGCATTTCTCATAACAGCAAGGAGGTTTTGGTAAATGCTAACTGATTGTTTTAGCATTGATTTCAGCCCAAAGTGACCACCGGGGAGGAGAATTAAGTCATGCTTAATCTTAAATAGATTATAAGATTTTTAACATATGTTAAAATCTCTGTTTCTGACAAATACTTCATTGGTGTGCATAAATGAGGAAATGGAAATTTTCTAAAATAGTTATTGGGATAAATGCATGGCATATGGGAAAGAAAATGAAGGAATACATTCATGGAAATGATTTGGCAATATCTGTTCTAGGCCAGCTATGTTAGTTGAACTCATTAGCTCCATGGGAAAGAAAATGAGATTAGGGTGTTCAAGGATAGACAACACAGGTGCTTCCAGAATCTGAATTATGAAATCTAGGAACCAAGGTCACCAAGCAAGACTGGGCAGAAGAAAAAAAAAACAACTAACAGCTATAAATTAATAGAAAATGAGACAGATGGACATAGGTACAACTCAAAGGTGAAAAGACAGGCCAAGCCAGAGTCCGAGCTCCCATCTATTGTTTATTTAAACAATGTATTGAAAAACTACACATTTTGTACCAAGCCTCTTCTACCTACTAAGGATATAGCACTAAATAGAAGAAAAATATCCCTGTTCTTATAGACCTTGCATTCCATTTCAAGGGATTGAGGAAACAGACAATAAAATTCAATAATATAATTAGTATAATACTCTGATATAACTAAAAGTACAACAATTCAAATAAATTCAAGTTTTCACATCCAAAAAGCTTATGATGTGATTGGATTTGGGTGAGGTGGTAATGAGGCTGAAATGAACCTTGGAGAATTGTTTTCCAGGCGGAGAGACGGTAACAATGCTTAACAATGATAAAGACCTGAGGCCAGATTGTGCTTGGTATGTTCAAGGCTTTGAGGCCAGAATGAGAGGAAAATGTTAAGAGGTGATGTTGGAAGCTAGAATTGTCTAGTGTAAAGGTCCAAGTAATAGTGTTGTGCTTTAAGTTGTTAATCTGAAGCTCCATCTCTTCCTTTTCTTCCTTCTCTGAACATTTCTTTCCTAAAGCTATGACACAGGGCAGAGTGAGGTCTGCATCCACATCCGAAGGAGTAGGTCATGGTGAATCAGTGCAGGTGTAGGAGCTTAGACAAGATCAAGAGAATATCCCCATGAGAGTACTGAATTACATGGGGCCAAGTCACGGCACAGGTGATTTTCCGAAACCCATATATGGATGCCTGAGCCCAAAGTGGTATGGAGGGAGTAGCAGAAATGAAGGTAGATTTGTTACAAAGAGTGGGGAATGATAAAATAAGTAAATATATTTAAGGCAATGAAAATCAGATTTCTGTTTACAGGAATCAGAAATAGTGTATGAATTCATTGTTTGTTTTTTTCACTGTTATTCTATTACAGTGGTCCAAGGTTTCCCCCTTTGTCCTTCTCCACCCAGCCCAACCCCCAACCCCACAGTGAATCCCTATACCATTGTCCATGTCCATGGGTCATTCATACATGCTCTTTGACTAGTCCCTTACCCTTCCTTCCACCATTATCCCCCTCCTCCATCCCCTCAGGCCTCTGTCAGTCTGTTTCATGTTTCCATGTCTCTGGTTCTATCTTGCTTATTAGTTTATATTGTTCATTAGATACCTCTAATAAGTGAGATCATATGGTATTTGTCTTTCAACAACTGGCTTATTTCACTTAGCACAGTGCTCTCCAGTTCCATCAATGCTGTCGCGGAAGGTAGGAGTTCGTTCTTTCTTCCTGCTGCATGGCATTCCCTTGTGTAAATGTCCAACAGTTTTTAGATCCAGTCACTTACTGATGGGCACTTAGGCTGTTTCCAGCACTTGGCTATTGTAAATAACACTACTATGAACATAGGGGTGCAAATATTCTTTTGAATTGGTGCTCTGATTAATTCATGGTTTTTAATAAATATTAAAAAAACTATATTCCTGTGTATATCTGTGCTTACATAAAAATATCTACATACGTATATTTTCTATTTCGGAGCACTCAGAACAGCTGGGAACAACAATACCTCTATAGCAACAATCACATTTAACACCTTGATCTTAACTTAATATCGTTCTCCAATAAAAGAAATTGGGACTCACTGCAGAAATAGTTGATTCTGGAGCTGGGTCAGGGAAAGTAAAATAAGTCTGGAAGAAGGTCTTGTGCCAAAAGACAAAAAAACTGCTCAAAGGATAATAATGACATATCAAAATGATACAGGAACCTGCTTGAAAGGACATCCACTTGCCAAATTTAGTACCCAAATAAATGATATTTATACTTTATAACCCACTGAATAAATTGGAAACTATGAATCTGTATGGCTATGGACAAAGAGTGAATTAAAACTTTGATGGGGGATGACATATTTAAAGTTTCAAGGTATCTCCCCATAAAATAGTAATTGAAAAAAAAGGACTATATTTCCTTAAACAATTTAATCAAGTAATCAAAGTGACATCATTGGTAATGAGACAAATCAAAATTGTATGTCACCTAACAGGATGCAGTGACACCACATTGTCACTTTTTATAATATGCCTTTCAAATAAGCTTAATCTGAACAGGGAAACATAATTTAATTAAAAGTAAGAGGACATTTTACAAAATAACTTCAAAATCTTTGAAAGTGTTGAGGACATGAAAGTCAAGAAAACACTGAGGAAGTACAGTAAACTGAAGAAGATTAAAAAGACATGACAAATGTGATATATTTTGCTGATCTAGATCATTTGCTACAAAGCACATTATTTGGACAGCTAGTGACACCTAAATGAAGTCTAGGGATGAGATTATAGTGATTCCAATGTTAAGGTCCTGATATTGACAAACGTATCATGGTTACATAGGAGAGTGTCCTTTTTGTGTGGAAAGCATTGAGGTTGGCAACTTATTCTAAAATTGTTTAGGAAAAATGTTATCCTTAGTATTGAACATTATGTACATAGGACATTTTGTTGAACATTTTATATACATTTAAGGTGGTGAGAAATTGAATAAGAAAGAAAATTGTGGTGCACAACCATTGGTGGTTTTCTTCAGGGAGTGAAATGATCTTCCTTATGTTTAAAAGAAACATCATGGCTTCTTGTAAACAAGATGCTTGTTTTGAGGATGGAGAATGGACAAGTACCAAAAAATAGACAGAAATTGAGATACCATTGCAATAGTTTAGAGGAAGATGCTGGCAGCTTGAACTCCCTAGTTATAGTGGAGGAAGTGGTAAACATCAGTTGGAGTTTAGTTACATTTTGAAATAACCTAAAACAACAACAACAGCAACAAAAACAACTTGCTGGATGTGGAGTATGTAGGAAAGACAAAACATACAGGATGAGCTGGCAGACAAGGCTCTGAGCCCCAGAGGCATTGACTGCTACAGCTCCTTTAATCTGTATGATTTTGTCTTCTGATACTACTGTTGTCATAGCTTAAAGGTGTGGTAAAAGGCAATTATATTCTAAAAATTATTTAAGTTATTGAGAATTAAACTAGTCATGAGTTATAGAACTATGTCATGTACGAAAACCTTAACAAAGTTATTACTATGATATTCTACCAACAAGCATGTGGGAAGCAATGTAGCATAATCACTGGAGTAACTGCTAGGATATTAGACAGAAGTGGTTTTAGGTTCTAGCTCAGCCAATTATAATTTTGGACAAACTGCTTAAAATCTAGAAGCTCAGTATACTCATGTGTAAAATATGAATAATATACACTGCATAGTATAAGGATTAATTGATAACGTACAGTGGTTAGCATTGAGCTAAATATTTTTAGAGGCACTATTAGAAGTAGTAATAGTAGCGGTAGAAGTAGCATTGTACACTGTCTGCAAAGAATAGAACATATTTCTTTCAATGCCTTCTTTCCTAATCCAACTTTGTATTCTCTATATACCATGCCTAGTCATTGTGCTAAGGCTCGTTTGAAAACAGTTGTTCTTAATTGTAAAATTGAAGTGCACACCATTAAACTCTTGCCTAGCTACTTTTGAGACCCTTGATGGTTTGGAATGTGGGGATGCATCCACATTTTCTGCCAGTTCCTTTTCTCTTTTCTCTTTAATGCCGTCCCTTCAGTGTTTCAACTGCTAAGTGGTTCTAACATATGTCTGATATATTTTTCTAATGACGGATGCATGGCTCTCACTACTGATATGTCAGCAGGAATGCCACCTGTGTCTGAGCATTTGGGACCAAGAGGATTGTATATTTCACCGAAGCAGGAGGAACAATGTAGAATTAAGTAGAAAGAAGAATTCCAGTTCTGACCATTAACTTCTGATATTTAATTTTACACCGACAGTAACTGTAAAAATAAAAACAGTGAAAATTATATGAGCTTTATAGTTAATCCACAAAGAGATTTGAAATGTTTTGACTGTTTAAAAATTTTTTAATATTTCAAAATTTTATATGGATATTTGTACATTTATTTATTCATTATGTGTGAATGCTCACTTTGGACTAAGCATTTTTGGGGTGCTGGGTATAATGTACATAGCCTCACTTTCATAAAGCCTAAAGCCTACTTTACAGCTACAGTTTTACCATATTAAGTCTCCCAGCTTCAAAGATACCAAATTATTTTATCATGAAAGAAATTGTTATATTAGAAAGAGTCAGTGTTACATGCATCCATGTTGAAACTGGCTGAAATTCTTCCTGCTTATATAACCTCTGTAAATCACTTAGCCATTGTGAGTTTCAGGTATGACTAATACAAAATGTGCTGGTCCCCCCCCCAAACAATGAACACTGCATTCTAGCCAGGCTCCTAGACATGCACAAGGCTTTGTGAAGAGGGGAAGGACCCCGTGAATAAATTTGATCCAGGAACCAACCTGCACAATCAAGGTAGTGTGAGGCTTGTAGTCTGGATTTACAACTTGGGTTCAGAAAATTCAGTTTATTTGATATCAGAGTCATTGCAGCAATGGAAGCATATGGTCCTTTAATGAAGCCAGGAACTCAAGTTTCTAAACCTGATGTTGGGCTATACACTAATTCTTTTTCTCGCCATCAGGTTTGTATATCATGCCATCTCTGTCCTCTGTAACACTGTTACAGATCCTCAGATTCTTCTACAGAGAAACCCGTAACTGTTTCCCACTGTGCTTCTTATGCTGTCTCACATAGTGGCCTTCCTATTTCCGTGGAGATGCCACCGAGGATTTATTGGTTTGAGTTATAGACAAGACCTGTCTAGTGCTCAGAGAACTAGATCTTGTATGTGGGTTTGCTGGGCATTTGGGGGGTTAGAAAAGAGAACATAAATTTTATGCTTTATATCATTTACCTCATGCCTATCAACAAATGAATGCCAGAGGTATTAAAGGAAAGCATGTAGCAAGACAGGAGTCAGGGAGAAATCACATAGAAGTTTCTTTGTATTCAAGTTATCCTGTCTATGTAAGCAGTATATTAAAGGATCATTATCTTTAATTATTTAATCTTCGTCTGCACAGAAATAAAAGTGTCCATCTATGTATTTAATGAATAAGACATTTTTTCTGTCTTTTGGTTGTATATTTCATATTGTGATTATACTTTGAAACTAAATTAAAAAAAAAAAACCTATCCCAGCTGTCTGTACCTAAACATTCAATACTTTCAGCACCCATCCCCTATAAAGAGAGCATCAGACAACTAAAGTGCTCCCTGCCTACCTCTACTGCTCTCTGATATGTTAGTCCATTTTATGTCCTCGCAACCCCTCATAGCTGCTGAAGCTCTTATCTCTGTACTTATTTATTCACCTTTCTTTACCAGTTTTCACTAGAATAGCAGCTACTTGACTTTCTTCTTCAGAATCAAACAACTGTGGTTGAAACAGTGCCTAAAAGACAGCATACATACTCATATTTTAAGTAAACGAAAAGTTCATTCTCAAGTAAAATGAAATGATATGTTCTAGATGGGATTGCGTTCAAAAGAAAATGAGAATTTTCTTCACCTACTGCTTGCTATAAAAAGAGAGAATATTTATATTATAAAATAATTATTTTATTAATTTTAAAGTAAACTTTATTTCATTTCAATTAAATTCTCTTTCATTTAAGATTCATTAATCAAGACATTCAGTTAATAAAAAATATATATATGTATATACATATACACACACACATATATGTATATTTCACAATGAAAGTACTAAGAATTCACCAGATCCTGAAATATTTTCTTGTCTACAGAAAATGAAAATTTATTTAATAAAGTTTTAGAGATTAAAGGAACTATTTAAATTTCTCTCCATTTATTATCAGTAATCTATGTATGAAGGGTACTCAGTATGCTTTAATTAGAATATTTTATTATTGCATCCCATTTATCATAATACAATATACCTTTCTTATATTTGGCGAGCCTTGTTAAAAATGACCAATTTTCTAAAATTATTGTCATTCAAACACTAAAAATAGGACCACTTTGAACTAGATAATGACAACTGATAGTGTTTGTATGTGGATTTTCCTTTAAAAACTTCATTTATATATAAACATCATTTAGCTATATATGATATTATGCATAATTAAATAACTTAATTTTTCAGACCCTAACTGAAATCTATGCAATTATTGAAATCCTCCGATAGATCCAAAACCATAGTGGTTTTTATTGTCTTATGGATTTTTGATGTGGTAGAACTTCCCGAGGACTTGGAAACAACTAGTTTTTCCAACACCAAACCTTCAAAAATGACTTCATCAGTTCTACTGCTATCTTTCCCTCTTATAACAAAAGTGGTCTATGTTCTTAATCCCATCCTCTCTCCTCTTCTAAATAATTTTACTTCTTGGATTAGCCACTTTTTCCTAACTCCTTAACTCATTTCCTAATTTTCTGCTTACATATTTCAAACAAGATATCTCCACTCGAGCTTCTCAGTTGGTGTGATTCTTCAGACCGATAGGTGGTCAAGGGTGACCTTCCAGGCCTGCAGCCTCCTGGCCTGCCTCTGGCTGTTGGCTCTTTGTCAATTTATTCAATGTGCACACAATGTTTTGTACATTTGGAGAACATGGTGCAATTACGTAGGGAAACACTGATCTATACATGTCTTGGCTTTATGACATCTTACCGTCATTTTATTTATTATTTATTTATTTATTTATCTATTTATTTATCTATCTATATCTATCTATCTATCTATCTATCTATCTATCTATCTATCTATCTATCTATTTATACAATTTTCATACCTAACTGCTAGGTCACCATTCACAGGCATAGCCAAGGTCTGTGTCTATGAGTCATGCAGAGAGTGCTAAGGGACTCTTTCCTGCATTATTTTATCCTGTTGCTTTTTCAGAGTACTTTTTACACATTGGAATTAAATGTTTTTTAAAGATTTTATTTATTTATTTTTAGAGAGAGGAGAAGGGAGGGAAGAAGAGAGGGAGAGAGAAACATCGATACGAAAGAAACAGATAAATTGCCTTTCGTCCATGCCCTGACCAGGACCAAGCCCGCAACCAAGGCATGTGCCCTGACTGGGAAGCGAACTAGCAGCCTTTTGTTTAGCAATATGGGGCCCAATCAACTGAGCCACGCCGGTCAGAGCTGTAATTAAATATTGTTATGTTAGTTCACTCACTTGTTTGTGTCACCAATGAATGAAAGGGACAAATATATACAATCTAATACACATGTTTCACTGTGATGCTTTGCAGAAATTTTATTGAGGTTTGGGTATATCTACTGTTTTTAATATTTAACATTCTTTCCCCCATCCTTTGGGACACTGCACTTTTCCCTCCAGATAAGAATGTGTATCATATTGCCTCACTTATGTTACCATAAACGGCCTGGGCTGGCCTATCAGGTAATGAAACACCCCTGGGAAGCATACTTGATCCAGGACTGACAGGTACACCAAAAAGGTGTATCTTTTTCTTAGTGATTGACATAATGTCAGTTAGAATCCTTTCCTGTTATTGACAGAATATCACCACTAGATACCTGTAAGCCTAGAGCTGCTATGACTATTTTGCCCCCCACAAGAAGACCTAATTAAAAATTCAGCAAACATGGAGGGCAAAGATGTGATCTGTGAAAGAGGAAAGAATCTCAGTGACCTCCTTCCAATCACTGGATCCAGTAGATCATAAATGCCTCTAGATTTTTCAGTTATATGAATCAATTTTATTACCGTACTATAATTTGAATTGATATACTATGATATAAAGTTTCATAAAGTTATTACAATGATTGCTCAAAACGCATCTCAAAAACCTCTTTTCAAATATACTTGTCATCAAAGCTAATGTGTGTCCCACTTCACAGATGATTTCTACACTGGTTGGTTTAGGGGTGGAGCAAATGAAAGTAAACGGTAAATATTTACACATTAGCTTTAAATAGTAATATTCATTTATTTAAACTTTGATGGAAGGGAGGGAGAGAAATGACCCCAGAACTTTTCTTTAGCTATATTAGCTTAGGGCAAGAGATCCTGTTCATACCATGTTATTTTTATGAAGACTGCTGCTTCTAAAATAGTACAATAAAAGTCATGGAGTATATACATTTTTACCAACCCGAATCTATTAATTTTAGTTACCACCCTATGGTTGCCAGCATGAGTATCTGTCATTCATTCCTATCTTATAGAAACTCGTACAGGTAGAAATTCCTATGTAGAACAATTCCCATACTTTTGTTTGACCAGTGTTTTTCATTTTGTATTAACTTAAATTTTTAAATCTAAAAGAACCTTTACTTAACATGTAAGCTTACCTAAGAGTTCATATTATTAGTTAAATTTATTAATATAAATTAATATTCCAGTTATGCCTGAAATTCTTCTCGCTGAGGTAAGAGTGGAAGATGCAGTTTGGCCTTTCTGATCACTTCCCTCCTGTGTTACCTTTGGGAGAAGCATAAGACTTTCTGAAGCTCTTTGAAATCCACTAGGATTTTTTTCAAATGTTGACCAAAGTGAAAGCATGACAGGCAGATTTAGAGTTGTACCTAGTTAGTATATTTTTATCATGGTCACATCATTTGTTAAATATATTGCCTTTATAAATGTCAAAAATTGAGAAGCAAGTTTTTGTTCTGTTGTGTTTGTTTTTCTAGTAACAATTGCCTCCAGATGTGTGGGCTAGCTCCTTGCATGCTCGTCTGCTCACTGAAAAGATGGCAATGATTTGACAGTTATGACAAGGAATTTGTTTTGCTTGAGTGATCACATAGTTAATGGAACATTAAAAAATTGATTTTTATGATTAGGTGATTAACGAGAACAATATGTTGGAAAATACTGTCGGCTAAGATCTGGAATACAATGAAGGTTTAAAAGAGTTGCCTTATGTGTCAAAACAGTAATAATTCAGAAGCATCTGAAATAAACAAATCAGCCCTGGCTGGTGTAGCTCTAAAATCTGTGGTCTGAGCATCGGCCTGTAAACCAAACCTGCGAACCTGCTGGTTCGTTTCCCTAGTCAGGGCACATGCATGGGTTGCGGGCCAGTTCCCCAGTAGGGGGCGCATGAGAGGCAACCACACATTGATGTTTCTCTCCCTCTCTCCCTCCCTTCCCCTCTGTCTAAAAATAAAAAATAAATATAAAATCTGTAAAAAAAATAAAATAAATGAATTAGGTTAGTGGGAACCAGTACAGAAAATTTTCTTTCGGTAAGTAGTTTACTGTTTAGTAAACAATTGACTAGTTCTACAACTGTAGTAGCAACTCTCTTTTTTTGAACTACTTCACGTAACCCTACAAGCGGTCTCCTTAAAGAATGTTCTGGAAATAAAAAGATGTTGAAGAAATGACACTTTGGGTAAGACTACACACTGGCTGGGAGGATACACTCATATATTCACTAGTGTCCCTGATCAGTGATAGAAGAGGGGCTAATCTGTCAAGAAGGTTTCTAATCTGCACCCTTTTACTCCATTCTTCTGCTTAGGATCTAGTCTACTTTAGATTGACTTCTTCTGCTAGTCTACATTATCCATTCTTCCTTAAAGATTAGCACATACATTTATTAAGCCACCTGAGTGCTGAGTATTGCACATGCTAACTAGATAAGCCACCTTTTGCCTAATATTAACCAAGTTCCCGCCTAAGCTTTGACCTCTTCCTGAACCCTCTTATTCTATTGATCCCTTTGTCTGTCCCTCCAGCAGCACCTAGTTGTTGAGTTATTATAGAGCAGTTAAGATAAATGAATTTGAATATAGATCAACCTGAAAGACCTCAGAATGTTGCATAATGGTGTACATATCACAGTATCACTTAGGTAAATTTAAATTGATACAATTTACTCATTATTTATAAATAAATAATTAAAACAGTGTTTCTCAGAGTATGGTCTGAGAACCCCTGGGACCCTGCAGATCTTTTTAGGTCTGAGAAATCCTTCTTTTACCTACTATATGTCTGTGCCAGGACAGATTTTAGATACTTAAAATAAAACTACACATCACAGTAGATTTAATGCAGAAGCAGAAGTGAGAGTTTCACTTTATTCTATTTAGGCAGACATTAGAAATGTTTTAAAAAATGTAAAAAAATCTACCCTTAACACTTTTTTTCCTTTTGGAAATTTAGTTGTTTTTCATAAAAATTCTACTTATGGTAACATGTCATGGGTTTATTACTTTATTTATGTATTTGAAATCAATTTATATATATTTTCTCAATTTTAATATCTAATATGATAAATAGAAATAACCAACAAAAACTAACACTCTTCCCTCCTCAATAATTTTAAGTGAGTAAAGGTGTCTTGGGAGCAGTTTGAGAACTGCTGAGTTAAAAATAAAAATGTACAAACCAATTTTGATAGTCATTTTTATCAGAGAAAGGAGGGAATTGATTCTGGGAAGAAAATAAAAGGGAAATTCACCTTTATCAATCATGTTCTAGTTCTAGTTCATGAAAAACTTGAAGAAGTGATGACAAAATACAAACATTTGCATTTCAACTCATTTATTTTTTGTAAAAGTGCTATTACTTAATACTTTTTGGGTTTGACTGTTTAAATATTTTGGAAAATTGGTATGGAGAATAGTTCCTTTTCCTAAAATTCTCATAACTAGCATAGTATACATTCTTGTAATGTTCTTTGGCTCAAACACTGCCCAGGCCAAACATATTTTCCTCATGCACGTGTGTCTGGGGGGCATGATTCAGGTGATTACACCTCTATAGCCAAAGGCAACTAACTGTGATCCCTGCTACAGTCAACATCAACTCTTTCCTTTTTGTGTCTTCATAGTAACATGTTTCTTTCAGAAGGACTACTCTTATAAAATGAAAAACTATCAGCAACATTCATTATTAAAGTAACATGAAATACTTTTCAAACAAGAATCACACTTCACTTTTTGGTGCAGTACTCTGAAAACAGCCAAAGAACATTGATTTTTAGTAGCCTAGCAAAAGCATGTCAGTTTGAGTGAGATAATTTTTATCTAAGGTAATATCCATAGTTCAGACGATTGAATTGTATCAGAAATCAAACATGCACTTGGCTTTTTTAATGCTAATCTTTTCATAAACGCATTTTTACAAAGCTCATGACACTGTCTGATTGTAAGACATCCCAAATTAGGGATCTTTCATACACCACTTTTTGTTTTGTATCATATAGGAAAAAAGATGTAGTAGGGAACATGGTATCATGGAGGACACTTAAACTGAGAGAATGAAAAATAGGTTCTGTTCTCAGATCTTTCCCGACTGAGAAACTGTTGTTTTTGTCAAACCCCTTAAGTGGCAAAAATCCCAAAACCACCCTATCTGGCCCAACTAAAAGAAATAGTAAAGATTCAATAGTATGTCTCAGGGACTTTTATGGACAGAAAATGAGGCAGGCTTTAAGGAGCCATGATTGAAATGGAAATTTTAAAAAATAGATATTTTACTCTTTCTAGAGATTTACCTTTCTTTTAACCTCTACTTCCCCTTTTGTGCCTGATCCATTGTCCACTGTGAAGACATTCTTCCTTTACTTGCTGAAAATGTGAAACATTTTGCTTTCTCATGGTTTTGAATTCCATGTTATTCACTCTGGCCTTAACCAGATATATTTTATCCACTCAAGAATACTCTAAGATCACTAGGGTGGTTAGGTGGCTTTTGTTCTTACTGTGAATCATCAGCTTAAAAAGGAACCCATCTGTAAAATCATCAGCATGCAATGTAGATACTGTGGAGAGTATCATTTTCCACTGCACTTGGCAAAGCTTGGTCAGGTTTTCCCACTAGATACTACAATTCTCTCTCCAAACCCCTCTACCTTCTAATTCTGGGACTCTTTTTATTCTTTCTTTTGTCACTCAAATAACTTATAATATTCTCTATTGTTCAGATTTATAGGGCTGTAGAAGAACCAATGTTTGGATAAGGAAGATTGTAGACACACACCAGATTTCTTGAGCACTGAGGAATTTAGACTTTATTGCATACATAATATGAATCCCAGAATGTGGTAGAATTGACCACTATATTTAGAGTTTTCCAGTTAAAAAACTCAGGCATACCTTGGCTGGGTGGCTCAGTTGGTTAGAATGTTGTCCTGTGCACCAAAAGTTGCAGATTCAATTCCTGTTTAGGGCACATACCTAGGTCGTGGTTTTGATCGCCAAAGCAACTGACCAATGTGTCGGTCTGTCTGCCTCTCTCTCTCTCTCTCTCTCTCTCTCTCTCTCTCTCTCTCCCCCACCTCCTTACCCCTTCTCTCTCCCTCTCTCTCTGAAATCAATAAACATATTCCTGGGTGAGGATTAAAAAAATTAAAAGATGCAGGTATAGCTAGTATATATTATGGATTTCTTAAGGATTTTCTCTACAACTCAGTCAGACTCACCATGTTTTATAAGTAATAACAACATTGATTCATTAAAAATAAAATATTTATCAAGCATAAAAAAATAATGGTGAGCTACTTTTTTATAACTAAAAAAATGCTTTCCAAACAATTTTTATATGTAGAAGGAACCATTAAATGCAGCCACTTCAGAAGTTGGTCAAAGTTTTGTTCTTATACTTTTTGTCAGTTATAGTGCTTTGAATATGCTGCTCCTGAAAATATATTTTTGCACCAAACATGCAAGAAAACTAACTTAGAAAACAAAGTAGCTAAAACACTGTGAATTAACATTGTTTCAAATTCACTCACATCAATCTACATTTATCTACCATGCTGTTTACATATATTTAATGAAATGAAAGCTTTGTTCAAAAGCATGCAAAAATCCAAGAAAAAATAAAATTATAAGTACACTGTAGAAAGCAAAGAAATAAGGCCCGTGCTTTAATATTCACTTTTAAATAAGTCTGTGACTAAATAGCAAAAATCAGATTTCCCCTACATATCCTTGGACTTGTCCAACAGAATTTTGCATGATAAATGAAATATTTTGTATCTGAGCTGTCCATCAGTAGCCACCGGTCAGACATAGCTACTGAGCATTTGAAAGGTAACTACTGTGTCTAACTGAATTTTTTATTTTATTTAATTTTAATTTAAATATAAATAGTGTAGGTTATGTAATTTAAAAAAATTACTTATTTTATTTTTTAGACAGAGGGGAAGGGAGGGAGAAAGAGAGAGAGAGAAACATCAATGTGTGGTTGCCTCTCTAGCGCCCTCCTCCTACTGGGGACCTGGCCCACAACCCAGGCATGTGCCCTGACTGGGGAATCAAACCAGCAATCCTTTGATTCACAGGCCAATGCTCAATCCACTGAGCTACACGAGCTAGGGGCTAATTTTTTGAAGTATACAACCCATTTATATCACATGGGACTAAAATATCAATAATTAGGAAATCTGACTTGTTAAGTATAAACCTTAAAATTAGTAGCATCATATTCCCTATGTACAATACTATCTTCCCCTTTAAATGTGACCTATTTATGCTAAAATAATTTGGCATTAAATATAAAGAATATTTTCTTTCCAAACTCCTATTCCCTTTTCCCTTTATAATGTATTATTAACAATAAATGAATTCTTTCTGACTATACAGAGAGACTACAAAAGAAAACAAATTTAACAGTAGATTTGATGGTGACTCACAGGGATTAAGAATGAAAAATATGTTTAATAGAAAAATATCAGAAAAGACAATTTCAAATATCTGCAGTTGTCACTTGAGTTCCTATTTAGTTACCATTAGATGGCTTCATTCTTAAAAATAATTTCTATGTCAAATCAGAATGTTATAAAACACATAAAATATCTTGATTTTATTTGTAAAAATGTTTTCAGAAGTTTATGTCACCATAAAATAAAATTCTTGCAATAAAGTAGTATTGTAATAGGATTTTAACTTGGAGATATATGTATGTATAGTAATATATAAATATATTGTATGTATATACATATATTATATATGCATATATCTATATACATATAACACATATATTATACATATACATGTATGTATATATAATATATGTATATGTAGTAATTATATATATATATATATAAATTCAAGACTATAAGTTAAATTTCAGATGTAATCATAATGACTATATACCTACATAATTTTATTTTCCTTAAGTATACAAAAGAAAGCTAAAGTATTCCTGCATGTCAAAATGGCAAATGGAATATACAGTTTTAAAATTATTTTCTGGCACAGATAACTGTCTAACTTTTTAAGTAACAGTAGGAACCCACAATAGAAGACAGACCTGTGTTCCATTTCAGAGGTCCCCAACCTCTGGGCCCTGAGCAAAGCAGCCAAAGGGAGCTCAGGTGAGCTCCACCTCCTGTCTCCCCGCTCCCTCATCCATCCAGAGCAGGTCAGCTAGGGAGGCCCACCTAAGCTCCACCTCCTGCATCCCCTCCCTGCCTCGCCCCCCACATCCCTAACGCCCATGAAACTGGTCCCTGATGCCAAAAAGGTTGGGGATCGCTGCTTGATTTCTCTCTGCCTTTGACAAGTGGGAGCGTTTTGAGGCGCTAACCTCCTATGAATCAGCTTTGAATCTCTCACGTATCTCTGCAGGTTTTGTATCAGAGTTTGGTTTAAATCCTAATCCTGATACTCTTAATCTGTGTAACGTTGGGTAAATAGTTTTACACTGTATATTCAGTGAAAATTTTAGAGTGACATTGGAGGGGAAGAAATATAGGTCATTCTTTTGGTAGAATCTGTGTACCTAATCTTCGGAACTTAGATATTGATACAGTAAGCAAAGAGCAAAACACAGATAATGTATGGTCTGGATGAAGGAACTGGAAGTAATTCGTAAATTGTCAGGCAAAACACACCAACAAAATCCTTAAAATAAATACATAAAGAGAGAAAAGGAGTAAATAAAAGAAAGAAAGAAGGTATATGAAAAAGGAGTGGTCAAGGAAAAATGCAAGGTCGGGAGTTATGGTGACTCAATAATAAATGAAGGGATGGATCAGTTAATTTGGAAGAATATATGTAGATAGATATTGTTTTAATTTGTACAGTAGTTATTTGTATGACACAGATATGCTAAACCCTTGGAATTTGCAAAAGAGAAAAATATTAAGAATTTTGAAAAGATGACCCTAAAGTAAAAGAGAAATTTTTGTGCCAGTCATTTAAATTAAAGATTATCCTCCTAAACACAAATAGATCAGAATGCTACATGGTTTATTCTCTTTTCTCTTTTTTTTTTCATTCCTTTTTCGTGTGTGTGTGTGTGTGTGTGTGTGTGTGTGTGTGTGTGTGTTGGGGTAGCTCATGTGAATGAATAGATCTAAGTGCATGTGGGCTGGACTACGGAGAGGGTGCTTCTTCCCTTTACCATTGATGATAAATAATTTTGCAGTGTAGTGACTAAGGGCATGGATGCACTTTGTAGTAAGACTGTGTAAATATGACTTCAACACTTATTGGCTGTGTATTTAAATAACGTTCAGTATATTTTTCCTTCCTCTTTTTCTTGGTGTGAGTTTGTTAGATAAATCTAAGTCCATTTGAATTACGCATTGGAACTTGCTGTTTAAACACAATAAATTGTGTAGTCCAGTGGTTTAGAGCAATTGTCAACTGGTGTGCTGCAAGGAATTTTAAAATATGCAATGTCTGAACTCTTTTTCTTTTAGATTGTTAAATTTAAAAAATGACAATAGCCAACACAACAATAGCCATCCGGTGTGCATGAATCAAAAGTATACAAATTTTTTTGTCAGATTGGTAAAAATATATTTTTCGGTGTGCCACCGAATTTTAGTAATTAGTTTATGAGAGGAAGAAGATTGGAAATAAATTGCTAGTTTAGATCATTATGTATGTTAGATCAAGACTTCTTGTATATCACTTCAATAGTTATTGGCCATTTGACATTGAACATGTGTGTATCTCAGCCACAGTTGCATCATCTGTGAAATGGCCATAATTATCATCATATAGCTAGAACAAGCGCACAGGTATGGGGATTAAATGAAAGGACCCACATAAAGCTGTTAGCAAAATGCTTGAATACCTGCATGTTCCAAAGTTATTCCATCTAACTTAATACATTTTAACTGATAAATGCTAAATTAACCATTATTGTAGATATGAATGATTACATAGGGAACCTCAACTTACTAATGAATATTTTCTCTAATTTATTTTTAGTGTTTTTAAAACATATAATACATAAATACTAGGTTTATATAGTAGTTCACAAGCAATTTTATACCTTAAAGTAGTTGAAGATAGCTACAATTTAAAACAACATACAATATTTAATAAAAAATAAAGAAAGCCAGGAAATAAAGGAACCAACAAATAGAAAATAATGTCCACTTATTAACGTATTAACTCAAGAAGAACTTGAGAGCATTTATTTTTAAGATTGCATTTTGACTTTAATAATATTCTGTTGTGAATGTCTATTTCTGTTTTGCAATGGAATCTATTTAGTTAAATTACAGCTTCTAAAAATGGTGTCTACGCTTGTTTGTGTGCATCTTTCAAAGAAACCATGTACTTAGTCAAATTTGAGAATAAAAAATCTCCCAACTTTCTAACACTGATGGTTGAGGATTGTTACACATTTGATAATTGGATTGGTGGGAATAAGATAGAGTGTGTACATAAGCAAAGAGAAAAAATAAAAAGATAATATGTAGATTCATCAATTATTTGGTTTCTATTTTTAGGATAAAAATTCCAGCCAATCAGCATTCTTTTTGGGGGCAGGCAGTCCTGTGAATTTATTTAACAGCACATCTGTCCCCAAACTGATTTACTCCTCTGCCCAGGGATCTTCCCTGATCTTACTCCAACCATTAAAAAAAAAAAAAGAAAGAAAGAAAGAAAAGAAAAGAAACCTAGACTGAACAGAAAAAGAACAGGAAGTATTTTGAGAAGATTAAAAAATTTTCATAATTTGAGTAAACATGCTGGGGAATCCTACTACTTGGTTTCTTAAAGTAAGTTGTAATTTTAAATAAAAAATTATCCAGTAGTCTTGAAAACTAACAAACTTTTTTTGTTATAAGGGAATGCTTTTTTATTTTTTAAAAACAAAAACCTGTTTCTTTGGTTAAAAGAAACATATTCTCAAGATTGTTTACAAAAAAAACACACATGCATAGACACACACACATATGTATCTACACTGAAAAATTATTTTCAGCTTCCTACATAAAGCATAGCATTAAATTTTACATCAGCATAATATAAGCTGATTAGTTAAACATAACAATCTGAAAATAAAGACAAAATAATTTAAAGAAATATATTTCTTTAAAAAATATATTTCATTAGAGCTATATCCCCACTTTAAATCAAATATATATAACCCATTACATAGCAGAAAGACTGAGATCATTTTTACATTTTTTTACAAATAGTATTGTCATCCTTGCTAATACATTTTATCAACTAGCAGTATAACCTATAAAAACTTTTTCGTTGTTTAATTTCTGACTGTAAATGGAATAAAGATGGGCTCTATCCCCTAACTTTGCAGCCAAAAAATAAGAACAAGAAAAAAATATATATATGAATATGTATAAAACAAGGTCCATCTGCAACAAGAAACTGAAACAATATGAGGAAAAGCTGAGAAATGCCTGGAAGGTCAAACAGGGTTATAAGGATAGCTTCAAGCTGGCTTTGGGATGCTGACCTCAGCAAAACCAGCGGAGCACAATTCTTTAAAGTTTGTTACAAATCTTGAGCAGGAAAGACAACAATCCTTTATTTGGAACATCAAGAAGCTGAACAGGCCAGCTCCGGGAGCTTTCTATAACTGCTTTGGCAACTAGACGCTTAGTAGAATAGAATAAATCATGTTGAGTCACCATTGGTGTGGCAAACACAAAACATCTGCGGTGTGAGTACCAAGCAGCTGAGCCTTTTTAGCCTTTTCTTATTTCTCTGATGGCTGAGAAATAAGTAAAGGCTAAAATAATCCAGTCCCATGGAAAACCTGTCACAAGAAACTTAAAAATGAAATAGGAAAAATTGCTGCTAGTGGCAATATGACCTCAGCACCCATATCAAAAACAAAGCAAAACAAAAACCTGCAAAAGAGAACACAAATGAAAAATAAATATAGTATTTCTAGATTTACAGGATTATCCTTAGAATTAAAAAAATAATAATAACATAGAGAATTCTTTTGGACATCTGGAAAAAAATTCTCCAGTCATTTGTGGAAACAAAAATCCTGTTAGTCTCAAATTTCTTTCTAATGACATTTGATTGTAGAATTTGGGGAATTCTTACAAATGTCTGAAAGTTTGATCTGGTTATTTTACACTAAGTCAATATGCATTAGAGTACAAAAGCCACAGACAAACCAAAGATTTTAATGGACGACAGTGTGGTTATTAAGGTGGAGAGGAGGGTGGGCAGGGGTGGAAGAGGATATGGCAGGATAAATGGTAATGAAAAAAATACAATTAAAAAAACACTCTGAGCCAATGAGAAATTTCTAGAAAATAAACTTTAGCCAACCAAATAAGTGACTGAGAAAGAAACTACACCAAATAAATGACACAATGACTGAATCCATTAAGTGCAGTGTAAGAATTACAACACATGTGTGATTATAGAATACTCATATATGCACAAAGTTTTAGTGAAAAAATTATATAACTTATAAGATTGTGGTGAGGCAGGGATGAGGAAAGTGTGAGATAGTTAATTTTTTTCACAAGCAAAAATAATTGGATAAGAAATGCTAGAGTTTTAACTATGTTTACAGATATAAGGTAAACACTGAGAAAAACTATATGCTCACCTAAACCAAATGGATGATGGGGTAAAACAGGGTGAAATAACTGGAAATACACTAAACCTAATTTGAAGTATTGTAATATCTCACTGTAGGGGTTAAAAATTATTTCTTAAGAAGTTGCCAGTAAATCATATTATATACATGGTGCATGACATCTGTCTGTATGTTATCTGTGTATGTTGTTGAGGGCACAAAAATGGAAATCCATGCAAAAGAAAGCAAAACAAGCATAGCCTCTAAGGTGAAACATGATAAAATATTTTTAAAAGTGTTTGGAACATAAAATATTAATAGAGATTTATGATCAAATTTTAAATATATATGAATGAAACCTTTAATAAAAAGAAGATGATTCTTATTGGGCACAAATTAAAATATATTAAATATTATTTACAAGACACAAAAGTCATGTTCTAATTCACTTGGTGTTCAGAGAAAACAAATGAAATAAACAATGAAATTTTATATTGTATCCATCAGACTTACAAAACTTCAACAGATTCTTTAATTGTCTGTTGCTATTGCGGTGCAAAGAAAGTGATACACTCAAGTACTTTAAGTAAAAATATAAATTGCTTTTGCCATTTCGGAATAGTTCTGTCAATATCTAATAAAATAAAAGATTTGATTTAGCAATCCTATCCTTAG
>PVJD01016747.1:0-19884 GCA_004026545.1 Mormoops blainvillei
GGACTTCAACAAAATAAGAATCTTCTGCACAGCTAAAGAAAACATCAGCAAAATGAAAAAGGAATCAGCCATATGGGAAAATATATTTGCCAATGATACTTCAGACAAGAGTTTTATCTCCAAAATATAGAAAGAACTCATATGAATCCACTCCAGGAAGACAAACAACCCAATTAAAAAAAGGGCAAAGGACCTGAACATATATACTTCTCCAAGGAGGACATACACAGGGCCCAGAGACACGTGGAAGGATGCTCACATCACTAGCCACCAGGGAGATGCAAATTAAAACCACAGTGAGATACCACTTCACACCAGCCAGAAAGGACGTCATAAACAAATGAACAAATAACAAATGCTGGTGAGGATGTGGAGAAAAGGGAACCCTAGTGCACTGTTGGTGGGAATGCAGACTGGTGTAACCACTGTGGAAAACAGTATTGAATTTCCTCAAAAAACTAAAACTAGAACTCCCTTTTGACCCGGCAATTCTGCTGCTGGGATTATACCCTAAGAATCCTGAAACACCAATTCAAAAGAATTTATGCACTCCAATGTTCACAGCAGTACAATTTACAATAGCCAAGAATTGGAAACAACCTAAGTGCTCAACTGTAAATGAGTGGATCAAAAAACTATGGTACATTTACACAATGGAATACTATGTAGCAGAAAGAAAGAAAGAGCTACTACCATCCAGTTGGATGGAACTGGAGAGCATTATGCTAGTTGCAATCCTTTCTGTGTTTCCGCAAGGAGGTGAAGCCTGTTTACCTACACCTCCATCTTGACCAGAAGTCCCTCCCTGTACCTTTACATCATCTTTCCTGTATGTGGTTCTGCTCTTGGTCCAAATTTCCCCTTTTTATAAAAATGTCATATGAGTGTCATATTGAATAAGGTCCACCTTAGACTTCATATTAACTTCATCATCTGCAAAGACCACATTTCTCAATGAGATCACATTCACAGGTACTGGGAGTTAGACTTCAACATCTTTTTGAGGCACACCATTCAACCCACAGCAAGGCTCTTCCGTGGTTTTAACACAGATATGCCTCCCCAACTCAAAGAAAAATATGTAAAGTGATTTTCTTAAAAATCTGTTCTAAGCTCTACTACCTTATAACAAAGTACCGTGAGATTTCTTTATGGAAAGGCATTAAAAATAAAAACTTAAACTTTTATAAACCTGAGACTCCACAGTTCTTAAATGATGAGCTCAAAACTATCAAGGGCCATGTTTTTTAAAGATATTTCTGACTCATCAGATGTTTGGGGATAAAAGTCAAATAAACAAAGAAACTCAACTCCAAACATCTCTACCAAGATATTTGAAATTTTTTAAAAGCTTAATTTTACTTTATTGCATTACTTGAAATTTAGTTAGGCTTTCAAAGGAAAGTAGACTTGAATTTTTACAAGTCCTTTCAGAGTGTAATGAGTTTTATTTCTTAAGAAAACTTTTATCAGAGGAAATTAAGTTCTTACAAAAAACAAAAGCTCAATCAGAAGCTCGTGGTACAGAAGGTTGTAACCTTAGACACAATTGCCTAATCACTTTTTACCATGTGCTGGAAATCCATTATACTTCCTCTTGGCAGCTTCTGAGAGCAGGCTCACCTGAGTCTGAAAGTAAGCAATAGCTTGTATGCCTTGGAGTCAAATACTAATCTAGATCAGATCTAATGAGAAATTTACTATACCCCGCCACTCCGCTCAGTCCGTGTGTGTGTGTGCATGTGCATGTGCCTTTCATAGTGATGCACATGGTAGTCTAGGCTTGAGGGAAAGAATAGAAAGAGGAAATAAGATTGATTCAAATTCCATCTTTTCTCTTGGTACTTGGAATTCTCCTTTTCAGTATGTATGCAAATCGTTCTTGCTTTTCTCTTCTTTTAGTGAAAGAACAACTGGCTGAAAGCCTAAAGCAGCTTGTTCTTTTTCTCCTTCCTCTTCTGCTTCCCCCTCTGGCTTTGCCTCCCTCTTGCACTGCTCTATCTAATGACCTGGCCACAGAAGCTAACCATCATCAATGAAGGTGATGCTTATTGGAATCACTCCATATTTAGAATACCACTCTGAATTCTACCTTCATCTTTGGAAATGGAGCACCCTTAAGTCCATAAAAATTATACCAAGTCACTCAATTCAAGAAAGGTATCCTACTGTTTTAATTATTATTATTGATGTTAATGTTGTTATTTTATCTTTTTTTCCTTTTCACTTAGTTTTGTAGAGCACTGAAGCAAAGAGGAGAGGAGAATTGAGCTGGCTAGAGTAAGTAGGCTTCTTGATGGGCAAACAAACAGAAGGTGAGAAGACTGCTCAGATAGTTTGTGCAGGGTAATCTGCATAGACATATAGATTTTACGATATCCTTAGAGTAACCATAATATCATATCACAGCCAAGGGGCCATAGAGATTCTCTGGTTAGATCAAAATTCCATGAATGAGTAACCTGAGGCCAAAATTTTGCAAATAGTTGCTGTTGTATAGTCCACTGATTATCCTCAATACACATTCCTCCTTCCTCTTAGTAGTGAAGCATTTGGCTTCAAAGCTAAAGACTATGCTTCAAAATTTCCTAGATTAGTTTTCTACTGCTGCCACAATAAATTATCAAAATTTATCAGCTTAATATAACACACATTTATTATCTCATGGTTCTATAGACACGAAGTCCAGTTAGAATCAGCTGAGTTATCTACTGAGGGCATACAAAACCAAAATCAAAATGGTGGCTGGGCTCGGTTTCTACTTGGAGACTCTCAGGAAGAATCTGTTTCTAATCTTAGTTAGATTGTTGGCAGAATTCAGTTCCTTGCCATTTTTAAAATCAGCGCCTCTGTTTCTTTAATGCGTAGCCCCTGTTCTTCAAGTCAACAATGGTACATTGAATTTTTCTCCAGGTTTTAAATCATTGACTTCCCCTTCTGAAAGAAAGATCTGTGTTTTAAGAGCTCCTGGAGTTATATGAGTCCCAACCAGATAATCTAGGACAAAGTCAGATAATTAGTAACCATAACTACATCCCTTTTGGCATTTTATGGAACATTTTATTGAAACATTTTATTCATTGGAGTAACACTGGGGGCAAAGGTCATCGGTCGCAAATTCTACCTATTGCACGTGCCTTACAGTAGAAGCCACCCGCCAGGGCTGCCACTGTCAACACTTCTAGTAGGCATCATGCAAACAAAACACAATGCAAATATACCACTTGGAGGTGTATAACATTAGAGATGCATACTATATAACTAGTTTTTAGCCAATGAGATATAAATGGAAATAATGTGTATAACTTCACATTATTTTAAAGTCTCTTACCCAGCAAAAAAAAAAAAAAAGAAAGAAAGAAATGAAAAGACAACCCACCGAATGGGAGAACATATTTGCCAATGATACATCTGATAAGGAATTAATATGCAAAATTTTAAAATTACTTATTCAACTCAACACCAAAAATCAAACAATCCAATTAAAAATTAGGCAAAGGACCTGAATAGACACTTCTCTAAATATGATATACAGATGGCCAGTAAACATATGAAAAGACATATGCTCAATGTCTCCAATTATCAGAGAAATGCAAATTAAAATCACAACGAGGTATCACCTCACACCTGTCAGAATGGCTACCATCAATAAATCAACAAAGGAGTGTCGCTGAGGATGTCAAGAAAAGTGAACCGTCATGCACTGTTGGTGGGAATGCAGATTGTTGCAGCCACTGTAGAAACCAGTACGGAGGTTCCTCAAAAAAACTAAAAATAGAACTGCCGTATGACCCAGTGGTTGCACTTCTGAAACCTGAAACACTAATTTGAAAGAATATTTGGACCCCTGCGTTCACTGCACCAGTATTGACAGTAGCTCAAGTTCCCATCAGTAGATGTGGATAAAAACTCTGCAGTACATTTGCACAATGGAATACAGCGTGGCTGTAAAAAAGAAGAAAATCATACCTTTTGCAACAGCATGAATGGACCTGGAGATTATTATGCTAAGTGAAATAATCCAGTCAGAGAAAGACAAATGCCATATGATTTCAATTATATCTGGAACAAAAAATGAAATAAACCAACAAAGTAGAAACAGATTCATAGATACGGAAAACATACAGTTGTCAGAAGGAAGAAGGTTTAGGGTACTGGGTGGAAAAATGGTGAAAGGATTAAGGAAAAAAAAAACACCTCATAGACAAAGACAACTAGTATGGTGATTACCAGAAGGAAAGAGGAATGGCAGAGGTAGAAGAGGATAAAGGGAGGACAAATTGTGACAGAAGGAGATGACTTTGCGTGGTGAACACACAATTCAATATACAGATTATGTGTTATAGAACTGTACACCTGAAACCTATATAATTGTATTAAGCAATGTCACTCCAATAAATTTTTTAAAAATTTTTTAAAATAAATAAATAAATAAAATCAGGCATGTCCATTTTACTTACAATTTCAACATGAAGAGTAACTAATTTATAAAAAAAGTTTGTATCTAAAAGTATGCATTCATAAAATTTAAAGTTACTGACAATGCCCTATCTAGAAACAGCATTTGCCTACACCTGATGGCTATATTTTTCTCCATGTTATTCATTAAACAGCATTCAAAGTCTTTGTCATGTTCCAGATTTAGCAGCTGCATTAATCTTGGCAGCAGTGTGGGCACTGTTCTGATGAAGCCCTCTCTACGGAGAGAAGGCAGCCAATGTCTGTGATCTCTCAGCCCTTTTCATTCTGGCTGGGAACTTTTGTCTTGACTCCAATTGCTTTTACAGCCCTGAGCCTCCCTGAAATGTTACTCATGATTTTTAGTCATTATTTATATAAAAAAGTTAATCCTCAGAAAACATGTACGTACACAGAGAACAATCTAAGGAAAATTGAAGAGTGTAATACCCTAAGTTAACAGGGAATGTAGACTTTGGCTGGGAAATTGCCTTGTATAGCGTTAACCAGTTTTGTATTACATTTCACCTTGACACTTGGAAGCACTTTTAAACCAATTAACAGTGTAACTAACAGTATAATCCTCACCTTGCAAAAAAAATTCTCTCAGGTATTAAACTGTATAACTATGTAATTTATTCCTATTATAGATATCTCACCATAGTAGTAATATAGATCTTTGTGGCTGTGTCCCCATTTGTTTATAAGTCCTTATTGATGAGCACTTAGATATTTCTTAGTTTTTTACTCTTCCAAATGGTGCTACAATTCACATTTGGAAACTCTTTGAGTACATGTGCAAATGTTTACATATATAAATTAAAAAACAATTTTCAAGTTATTTTCTGAAAAACTCTTTAGATTTTATTGGAATTACTTTGAATATGTTTACTTATTTGGGAATAATTGAGGTCTGACTATCACTCATGGATATCTTTTATTTAGATCTTCTTTTATGTCCTTTAAGACAGTTTAAAGGTTCCTCCCAAATTGGTCAGATTTATTTTTAGGTACTTTAGAATTATTGTTACCTATTGAAAACAGAATCTTACACTCCATTGTTTTTCTAGTTGTTTCTGACTCAATAGAGGAACGTTTACTTCTATATGTTAATCTTATATCCATCATCTTTGAGAACTATTTTTTTAGTTCTACCAGTTTGTTGAATTTTATGGCTTTCTAGGCAAAGTATTATATTATATGAAAATAATGACTAGTTAAGCTCTTCCTCCTGTACTAGGTACACTTGGTGTGCCCACCCCATAGCTTCTATGTATGTTACAGCTACTGGTTCACACAGGCCACCTCCTTCACAGGATGACTCTTTAGTGTCTAGTTGCCTCACCAGGAGGTGCCTGGGAATTATGACCTTGCCCTCCAAGGGTGACACATACCCAATGACTGATGATATATGGCTCCCTTCCCTTAAAACAGAAAGAACTTTGGTGCAATTGAAACTTCAAAGCTCTTCCCAGGATCAGTCTAAGAGTAAACTTCATAAAAAGTGTTTGTCAGTCTTTTTTCCCCCTGAGTATTGTTCCCTGAAAAGACTTTATAGAACATTTTATTCCTAATCAACTACCATGAAATTTTGATGCCCCTGATAGATCATCTACCACCTACCTGTTTATGTATTGTGGTCCTTTGTACTATCTTTCACCTACGCCCCAACAACCAGTTTTTAGCTCCCTTCAAGGTGACACTGTCCCACTTAAAACACAAAATGTAAACTATATTCTTGCTTAATTTATTTTCTTTCCCTATCTTGTTTCCCTCCTCCTTGAACCTTGCAAGTTTCTCCTGAGAACATTCCCTCTATAAAGTACTTGTACATGAATACACATGACAGGATCTGTCTCTAGAGACCCCAGACTACAGCACCTTACAAGTTTGTTCAGTCACATGCTTTTTAATCCTTGTGATGATAAGTTCTAGTTTTTCTTTTGTCTTGTTATTTATTTCTGAGCATTGCTCTGAGTTTCAAAATAATTTGTCAAGGTAAAAAAATGTTAACTGGAGATTGAATTTTATTATATTAAAACTACAGTGTAACTTTAGACAAAGTGATATTTTAACAATATTCAGATTTATCATACAGAAATATGGTATACTGCTTCCTTTACTCAAGCATTCTTTCTTGCCTTTCAGTAAACTACTACATGCACTTGTTTTTAAAGTTATTTTTACATGTTTTACATTGATTCTTACTGCAAATGAAATTGTGTTATTATTTCTTATTTTATTTTCCAATTGCTTATTGATACAACAGATATCATTGAGCATTTATCTTTACCGATGATTTCAAGGATATATTTAGGATTAATACTACCACATTTTCAGTGGTGCTCAAAGTAGTAAATTGCTAACATCTTAAGAACAGGTGAAGAGTTCAAGATTAACAAAAAGGAGATGGACAGAAAATGAGAATCTTAGGAGTGTACTTAATTTTTTTTAAGGGAAAGTATGAGGAAAGACAATATGAGATAAACAAAAGAAGACCAAATGGACTGAGATTGTATTAGTTCATAAGTGAAGCAGAAACATAAAGTGTATTATGCTCTCTGAAACAAACAATGAGCAAGACACTAGACTGTGTTAAAAAGCAAAAGGTCAAGCAAAGGCCTGTAAATAAGCATCTTTATTTTGCACTAACTGGGTCTTTGTTATAATACTGCATTTTTGGAAACCAAGATTTCTAGCAATAATACTTTCTTTCACAGTAGTTTATTTTCTTTTCCTAAATGTTTTAGGATTATCAAATTGTAAACCTTCTAGCTACTTGACAAGTTAAAGACTTCCTGTTTATCTTCTTTATTTAAAAAAAAACAACAAGGAATCCAATCCAATTATCAATTTATCCAATTAGATAAAATTTTATTTTCCTTCTGATTTCCCTTTTTCAGTTAAAGGCATCAGAGCTCATTGAAGCCAGAAGCCTGGGTAACCTGCACTTACTTCCACTATAGCTCTTAACACATTCATATATTTATTTACATCCGTCTGTCCCACGCAGCCTCTTAGCTCCTATGAGGACAAGAACTGTTTTATTCATCTTTGTCATCTAGTGCTTAGTCACAGTAGGTGCTTAATAAATATTTTGTGAATGAGTGAGAAAAAGAATACATTCCCAAAGCTTAACAAGTTAGTGGCAGAGAAAATAGCAAAACTCAGACTTTCTCTTAATCTAGTATTTTCCACAATGATTATCTAATTTATTCTCTAAGTAACAGTTAATTTCCAAATCATAAACTCAAAAATCTAAAAGATTTAATGAATTTTTCAGGATCACAGTGATAATATCATAAGTGCCATTATTTCAGTCATGACAGGATAGTTTATACTGCAGTAATGACCTCAAAAATCTCAAAGACCTAAAACAACAAAGTTTTATTTGTTGCTCTGCTACAGGTTCACCATAGGTTGGGAGGGAATCAACACTTCCATTCAAAAACAAAGACTGATGGAACAGCCATAGTTTTGAACATCGCTTATCTCTGTGCCAAAGGAAGAATGTTCTAGAATAATAGCTATGGACTGGAAGTAACTTTCCATTTACAACTGATTGAATAAAACTAGTCATATAGTCCCCACTCACCAATAAAGGAAACCTGAAGTACATTTCTACTCTGTTCCTTGAAGGGGGAGAACTGGAGAGGCTTGAATAGGAACCATTTTTCATAAAAATGAAAGTTGGCCAGGACAATTATAGAGATTTACACGTAATAAGTACGCCACATGTGTTTAAGTTGAGTATGATTTTGATTTCCAGCCTAATACTCTTTCTACCAAGCAGTACTGGTATCTCCTCATTTCAGAGGAGATATAATAGATGTGGGATGTATCTTGTGATGATTCATTAAGATAAAATAAATGTGAAATTTTTCATGGAATTATACATCTTGGCTTAAAACCAAGATATCTGGATGAAAAATAGCTGTTTTCAGCCACAGAGAAGGTGATTGATTATAGGAAAATCCAAACAACTTGTTCTCAGATCATTTATTATAAATAAACTTAAAGTCAATTTAAAATATTTAATTGGGTGATTATCATAAGTGTTAAAGAAGTCATGACATTAAAAAAAATAAAAAAGACCATTGAGGTAGGAAAGTCCAAGACTGTAATTAGTTAATTGTCCCCGGGTCTTCCATAGGCATATACCACACCATATAAGCTGAAAAATGAAAGAGATGTATAAATTTTTTGGCAATTTTAAATTATTTGACTTGTCATAACTTAGGAGTAACTGATATAGGAATTAAGATAATTGTAACTGGTATAGCAGCTATGCCCCAAAATTTCAATGACTTAAAATAACATAAATTTATTTTTACCCACAAAAAAATATTCTAATCTGGTAGGTACCTTTTTTCCCACAGTGTGACTGAGGGACCCAGGTCTCTTCCATCTAATGAATACATCGTCCCCTGGGGCCTCAAAGTTCTCTGCTTCTAGTCAGAAAAAGCAGGAAGAAGAGTAGAGAATCCAAGCCCAGAAGTAGCACCATCTCTTCAGCTCACCTGCTACTGGGGAGAGTTCTCACTGGTGGGATTTACATGGCTTCGCTTGGATGCCAGGGGCACTGGGAGATGCAGTGCCCTGCACACACTCCCCTCCCGGCACCGACTTCAGACGGTGGAAGCAGGGATTCACATTTTCACAGAACATCTATTCGTCTCTGCCACACTTTCTTGACAGCCAGCTCCCTACTTTGAAGAATTAACCACTCTTCTCTGTTGTTCCTCCTGTACGTAGCCAATGCTGTCATGATCTTTATATCACTTGGTTCCTTTAGATGGTAAATAGTCAAGGGCAAGGACCATATTTTTTTACCTTTGCACTTCTCAGTGCATGGCCTTATTCCTGGAATGAAGCAATTATTCGATAACCAATTCTGACTAAATAAATCTACTCAAAACCCTCTCTGCCCTCTTTGTGTTTCCACAATTATGTGAACTTGGGTGTCCTAAAGTGGATCTCAGTGATCCTGAAAAGTTGTTGAGAGTATTATATGAAAAAAAAATTAAGTGTCTATATAAAAATGATGGTGCCCAGACCTATTCGCCACTGGAAACCACAGCCCCTTCCTAAATAGAGGGCAAGAAAGGTTCTTTTTGATATGCTGATCTTAGGGATGTGGCTTGAAATATTTCTTCATCTTTTCAGTTTATGTCCATTAACCCTGGACTTTTAAGAGAAAAGAGTGTAAGTCATCATAGTACCTCTAGAAAGAGAGTAATTAGATTGCGTCAACTTACAACATTTAGACTTTATAGTAAACATCCGATAATCATCCATACACAACAATGAAACATTTTGGGAAAATTAGCCCTTAGGCAAAGCCTCCTCTAGTCCAGATCAAATATGTAAAATATGTAATGATACGTTTAATGCAGAATCTGTGCCTTTATCCAACAAACATTTATTAAACCCCTTCCTTGACTTATTGACCTAGATACTGTAAGAAAAAATTCAAACCTTTTTTTTTCAAATTACACAATTATAGAATGCCCAGCATTGGATATGCAGCAAGATCCTGGGGAGTGTTGTTAATTATGACATGTGGTTAAGGTCAGAGCCTGCATTGCTTGAATTCCCAGTAAATATCTGCAGAATAAATCATTACCAAAAATAAACCCTCTTGCTGTTTTCCTTTGGTCCTCATCAGGAATTTTTGCTTACGACAATGTTGAACTTCACCAGAATCCAGTGGTCCAGGAAGACAGCAAAGTTTAAAAGCAAACACATCTTTCTGTGTTCCAGGCAGAGGTTTACTCCAAACCACCTTCCCATGTGAGGTAAGAAAGGCTCCCAGATGCTCCCCTTGTTCACCTATGAAAAGGCCGGACAAAAACCCTCCAAATTCCCACTGTGCTTATTAATGATTAGCTGAGCAGCTTGGCCCCACTCGTCAATCAGAACAGAAGGCTTATTAATCAAAGTTTGGGTAAGCCTCTCCTCTTCTCCCAGGCCCTTGAATTTTGACCCACTGTTACCCTGAAGCACCATGAAACTCCTCCTAAAAAGTCCTTCCTCAGAATAGGCAGCCTCAAGTTAACAAACATCCTGATCTCTCCAGTCCCACCTTTCATCGCTTCCCCATATGCTGTTCTGTTTGGCCTTGTTTACTTCTCCCTGTAAGTGCATATCCCTTTTTGTCTAATCTTTGAGTACTTGTAGCTCTCATGGTCTATTGCAATAGTCCCCCTCATCTTTAATAATAAGCCCTTTTCCTCCTTGCAACATTTGCAAAAATGCCTCTTCCTACCAACTTCCAGATTTGTGTTTTTTTTATTTTATACCTATTTTAAAAAAGAAATACTCTCCCTCCATACACACCCAAATTAGTACACAAATGCCAGTTAACTCTCTATTCACTAGACTCCCATCTTACCTCATAGGGTGTGGTTTTCTGATTCCCTGACATGAAAATACTTATTATCATTCAAGTTGAATAAAAGCAAATATTTTGAACTGATATCAAATAAAGATAATTTTTCAAATAAGAGCTCTGGGTTCTGTCTTGGGGTTTGGGGAGCACTTGTAGAAAGATGACCTGAATGTTACAGGCTACTCCGTTTTTATAACATAAACTCTCTTTCAAGAAGATTGAATATGTACTGCCATCTACTGGTAAGTAGGGAAAAATCAAGTTAAAACAAATAACTGCTGTTTTCTCCACAAATATGTGAGGATATTTGTGGAAAAGATAGTCTTCTCAAATACATAACAAACCTAAAAAAAATTAATGTCCTATATGCATTATTTATTGTCCCACCATGCTTAAATATTCTTTTGTCCCAAATTTTCTCAAAAACATTTTTTTAGTTGCTAAGATAGTTTTAAATAATTCAGGGTTAAATCTATGAGCAAGTCTAGTGATTGCATAAGTAGGACAGGATAGCACAGTGCGGTGTAATGAGGGGCCCTGGTGCGAAAGTGTGGTGTGTGGGACAACAGTACCTGTATCATCTGGGAGCTCATTAGAAATGCAGGATCTTAGCATTCTGCCTGCCTCTTACGCAGAATCTGCATTTTAACAAGATCTTCTGTGATATGTATGCACATTAAAGTTTGAGAAGCACTGGTACAAAGTATTTTATAGCACTTTATGGGTTATTTTTTAAAAAAAGCACTAGTCAGAAGACTTCTTTTTTTTAAAGGGAGGCTCTTAAGATTTTAGTCAGTCAGGTCCCCAGAATCATTTTTCATTTTTCAATCTTCAAATGGATTTCATCTTGCAATTAAACATTTTTGAATCACTGTAAGATCAATTGAAGCAGTCTTGAAACAAATTATACCTCTGTTAAAGAAAGACAATTAAAGAACAATACCCTCAAGCTATATGTTAATATTATACATTTGAGCATATTGAGATTCATTATTCTGTTCAGCATCACTGATGAGACTTTCCATAAGATTAATTACTGAGACAGTCATGCCGGCAGCCTCCCAAGAAGATCAAGGGGTAGTAGACAGGCAAGGGGGAGGTACAAACAATCTCGGGAGTTGAAGTGGAGAGAAAGGTCAATTCGGATAGTAAATCACATGCACATGCACACACATGACACACACACACACTGATGATGAATCTCCAATATCAAGTTGACAGGCCACAGGAGTCAAACTGTAATAGCTCGCTAGCTTTCCACAGATCCTGTAATTACATGTATTAAAAGGGGGTGTCATTGCCTCAGGCAATTTCTTTTAGTGCACCAGATGTCTCTTCCTTGAAAAATGAACACAGAAAAAAGTGAACATTCTACAGAATAAAGGGCAAGCATAGCCTCAATTTTCCTTAACTTGTATATAATACCAATTTCTTTGAAATGTATTGAGAATTTCTTCATAATTTAGCACATGGTCACTTTTTTAATGTTTCATGCATACTTGAAAATGTGGATTTTCTAGTTATTTGGTGCTAAATAGGTGAATCAAAATTGGTAACTATGTCATTGTTAACTATGTTGTCCATATTTTCTGTACCATTACTACATTCTGACTGACCCATCAATTAATATGAGTATATTAATATCTGTAACTATGGCAATTAATTGAAGAATTTATTTTGTTCTAGTAGTTTTTGCTTCTTATATTTTAAGCCTCTTTTATTAGACTACATTTTCTTATAAATATATTATTTTAAAGTAATATTGTGAACCACTTTTTAATACTTTACATCTTAAATTCTGTATGATTTAACACTACCCAAAGTAAGTCAAACTTCACAGGTTAAGGGTCTAACCTTTCACAAAACTTTGCTTTAGACACTAGCCACAAGTTCGGGGGTCCCAAGAGGCACCCTCACTTCTAACCAGCTGGTTCTAAAGGTGATTTCTTCCATACCACCCTCAGGTTACGTAACGTGATAGACTTACAGGACTCATTGAAAATGCTACACTTACAATTACAGTTGTATTACAGCAATAGGATGCAAATTAAAAGAGATGCATAGGGTGAAATCTAGGAGGGTTCCACACTCAACAACACTCAAAGTATTGTCAATCAAGGAAGCACACTGACCTTCTGTGTTCAGATTTTTAATTAATTAATTTAATTTTAGAGAGGGGAAGAGAAGGAGAAAGAGAGGGAGAGAAACATCAGTGTGCAGTTGCCTTTGGTGTGCCCCCAACTGGGGACATGGCCTGCAACCCAGGCATATGTCCTGACTGGGAATCGAACCGGTAACCCCTTTAATTTACAGTTGGCATTCAACCCACTGAGCCACACCAGCCAGGGTCAGTGTTCAGAAATTTTTTTTGGTGTTTAAACCTGTATGCAAGATTGATTGAGTCATTGCCCACATGACTCAACCTCCAGGGCTCCTCTCCTTTCCTTCCCTGAGGTCAGACTGATATTTGCAGTTCAAAGTCTCAATCTTTTAGTCACATGGTTGACCTTTCCAGCCTATCAAAAACACCTCAATTACTTGAGAAATTTCAAGGGTTTTCAGAGCCAGGACAAAGGCCAGACGTCTCTGGTTAATTAACTCCTCTTCAATACGTAAATACTAATATCGCTCCGCTAACTTTCTTTAGGTTATAATTTGACCACAAAACTCTCTTGCATGGCTGGTGGGGACATAAATTGGTTTAATTACTCTAGGAAAATGTCTGGTAATGTAAAAATATTTTGCTTCTCGGTATATATTCAATGGAATTGTTTAACAAAAGGCATGTACAAAAATGTTCACAGTAGCTTTACTGATAATAGCAAAAAAACTGGAAACGACCAATGTTCATAAAGACAAAATGGATATTTCACAGCAATAAGAAAGGACAAGTTAATAATACAATGATAAAATGGGTAAATCTTATAAAATAATTCTGAAGGAATGAAGTCAGATGCAAAAGAGTAAAACTTGTATAATTCCAACTGGTAGAATGGTCCAGTTACTGGGCAATAAATGCCTGTGGAAGACAAGTGTAGCCCTCCTCTCCTGAACTGCTTCAACATCTAGAGAATTCCCTTCTGTGTCTAGTTGGAGTCTTCCATTTCCTGGTTATATTAGTTGTGTATATATAGGCTACTATAACAAAAGTGTCATAGATAAGGTGGCTTAAATAATAAAAGTGTTTTGTCTCACAGGTATGGAGGCCAGAAACCTAAAATTAAGGTGTCACCAGGGCTATGGTCCTTCTAAAGTTACTAGGGAATGAACTGTCCCAGGTTTTTCTCCTAGTTTCTGGTAATTCCTTGTCCTGTGGCAGAATAACTTTAATATTCACCTAGTATTTCCTTTCTGCATTGTCTCTTTTTCCCTTTTCATAAGACTACAGATGTTGTTAATGGAGAAATGGCACCAGATGTTAGAACTTGGTCCTTGAGTTCTAGCTAAAAAAGAATTCAGAGCCAAGACTCAAAGTAAGTTTATTTAGAAGTCCCAGAGGTAGAAGTGAGCCGGCTGGGCTGCATGGAGTCAGGAAACAAGCTGCAGAGGCAAGAGAAGGGTCCTTGGAGCTTAGGAGAAAGGCAAAGAGAAAGTGCCTGGGGGACCAGTTGGGGGAAGGTGCGGGCCACACTCCCGAGACAGCCTACCTGGGGGCAGTAGGGGCTGGGAAAGGTGCAGGTGTGCAAGAGAGCATTGGCACCTTTATCTTTAGGGGTTTTATCTCTTTTTCAAAGGCGGGGAATTCTAGGGGAAGTCCCAGGGGAGGATCTCAAGAGAATATTCATCAGCTTTCCAGGGGTGTCCTTCCAGGGTCACGGTCTCTACTGATTGGGGGATACTAAGATAGGGGGCTCATTAGTGCAGCTGGTCCTGTCATCAGCAATGGTGAGGCTTTGTCTGATTTTGCTACTTTTCTGGGCCTGGAGCTGAAACACAACTGAGGTCCAGATGTTACCTCTAGTTTGACCCAAACTCTGTCTCAGTGGTCAACAGTCATGAGGCTTTGTTGCTAAGATTACCTGATGTCGGTCAGGAACTCATTGTCTGGAACGTTTAATGCTGCATGGGAGTTGTATGAGGCTTTCCTCTGGCCCCCTTGCTCCTCTAAGGGGGTCTACTTCATGACTAGTGACATGCCAGGGGAGGAAAGTCAGGGGAAGGTCTGAACCACATGACCAAAAATATGCTGGCAGAGGAAAGACACCTGGGGAAGTGAGGTCCCAGCCAAGTTTTTCCCATCGCTAGGCACCCAGAGCTTTGCGCCCTTGTGACTTTCTGAACCTGGCATATTATTCCTTCTCTGCTCATGCCTGTCTAACTGCCTACTCTTTCACAGCAACGATGGATTAGGCCTTACCCAAGGCCCTCACCTTAACTTGTTCATCTACTCTCCTTCATAGGTACTGGAAGTTAGGACTTTAACATCTTTCATTTTTTTTTGGGGGGGGGGCTCAAAATTCAACCTATAACACTAGTCTCCAGTGTTCTTCATCTTAATTCTAATACTACAATGTTCTTCAACTTTTATATTTTTTATTGGGATATAATTGACATATAACATTATATTAGTTTTAAATATGGAACATAAAGATTTGATATTTGTGTATATTGAGAAATGATCACCACAATAAGAGCAGTTAACATCCATCAACCCAGCCACAATTTTTCTCTTATAATGAGAACTTTTAAAATCTACTCTTAACAACTTTCAAATATCCAATACAGTATTATTAACTATAGTCACCGTCATATACATTACACCCTCATAACTTCTTTTTTTTATAGCTGGAAGTTTATATCTTTTGATACTTTTAACAAATTTTGCCCCCACCCCCTGCCTTCACCCTGACAACCACCAATCTGTTCTCTGTATATATGAGCTCATTTTATTTTTTTAGATTTCACACATGAGTGAGGTCTTGCAGTAATTGTCTTTCTGGTTCTGACTTATTTCACATAACATAATGCCCTTAAGGTTCATCTGTGTTGTCACAAATGGCAATATTTCCTGCTGAAAAATATTCCATTGTGTATGTGTGTGGGGTGTGTGTGTACAACATATTTAATATTTTATATATGTATATGCATGTGTGTATATATAATGTATATATGTATATATATAACTTCTTTATATCACATCTTTATCCATCCTTCCATCAATGGATACTTAAGTTGTTTTCATGTCTTGGCTATTATAAATAGTGCTGCAAGGAATATGAGGGTGCACATATCTTTCCAAGTTAGCTTTTTCATCTGATTTGGATAAATACCCAGAAGTAAAATTGCTGGATCTTATGGTAGTTCTACTTTTAATTTTTTGAGGAACCCTTATGCTGTTTTATTTTTATTATTTATTTATTTATTTATTTATTTATTTTTATTTAGAGGGAAAGGGAGGGAGAAAGAAAGGGAGAGAAACATCGATACGAGGGAGAAATATTGATCAATTGTCTTTGGTACTTGCACTGACCAGGGACTGAACCGACAACTAGGCAGACTAGGCATCTGTCCTGACCAGGAATTGAACCTGCAGCATTTTGGTTTGTGGGACAATGCCCAACCAACCAAGCCACACCACCCAGGGTCCCTATACTGTTTCAAATAATGGCTGCACCAATATATATTCCTACCTACAGTGCACAAGGGTTACCTTTTCTCCACATCCTTCCCCACACTTATTATTTTTTTTTCCACACTATTCCCAGCCTCCCCCTGCCCACTTTTTTTGTTTTTGTCAACATTTTCCTACCACTACTTTCCCCAGCTCCACCCACCCCCACCTCCCACCCTCCATCCTTCCCCCATTTGGCTTTGTCGGTGGGTCCTTTATACATGTTCCTTGATGCCTCTTCCCCTCCTGTTACTTTCTACCTTTCTGATGATAGCCATTCTGACAGGTGTCAGGCGATACTTCACTGTGGCCTTGATTTGCGTTTCTCCATGATGAGCGGTGTTGAGCACCGTACCATGTATTGCTGGTCACCTAAGCTTCGTGGGAGAAATGTCTATTCAGGTCCTCTTCCCTTTTTTTAAATCAGATTATTTGTTTGGTTTTGCTATGGAGTTGTTTGAGCTCTTTATATATTTTGGATATTAAGCCATTATCAAATATATGATTTTCAAATATTTTCTCCCATTTGACAGGTTTTCTTTCATTTTAATGATTTCCTTTGCTGTGCAGAGCATTTTAGTTAGATTTAGTCCCACTTACTTATTTTTGATTTTTCTTATCCTTGTTTTGGTGTCAGTTGAACATTTACATTGATTGTTAAATACCAAGTCCTCCTCCCTAGGATTTTCTCTGTGCTGCCTTTTGTGGCAGGACTGAGATGACATCATTCATATCCCTAAGTAATGGGGAGTTGTTCTCATTCAGTAGTTGTTCCAGTAATTGCTTATATAATTCCTAACGAAGTATCATTTTCTAATACCAAGGATTCTAAAGCACCTAGAAGTCTAGAGAGTCTGTCACAGTATAGAGATAGGCAAAACCTCTAGTTAATCTCAGTACCGAGGAAGGTGGAGAGACAGATATTGAAATGGTAATGTCTCTTCAACTGTCCACTTCCTTCATCCCCATTTCCTTACCTAAATTCAAGTCTCATATTGTACTGTTTGTTTGTTTTTTTTTAACCAGTTAATGGGTTTCCTGCCCCAGTACTGTCTCCATCAAACCCATTCTTCGCTTAGGCCCAGAATGATCTCTTTAAATCGCCCATTTAATTATGTCACTCCTCTCCTCAAAACCCTATGTTAGCTCACAACTGATCTTAGGATAAGGTCCATTGTTGTAATGATACTTATCAGGCCCTTAAGCGAAAGAATTTCAATTGTTTGAGTTCACCCTGGTCCTCGTCTCCTTTAGGTCATTGCTTTTCCTTTTGTTTCTGCCTGGAATACACTTTTACATCATCCCTTATTTCATGTGGCTAACTCAGCTGAACCCTAAATCCATGCATAAAACTTTTCTGAATCTCCAAAGGCTAGAATAGGCAGTGCCCTCCACTATCATCAAGTACTTCCTTGATGTTACAGTAGATATTTAGTTAGTTATTAAATGTTACGGTAGGGAGTTACTTAGTTATTAAAGGAAGGGAACAGAGCAAATGCAATCAGACATTAAGCCTGCTTAATTGGAAGTGACAGCTTTTGCTGCTGTGGGATTGGAGGGGCTTCCTTTGCTGAGGCATTCGCAGCAGGGGCAAAACTGGTGACCATAAAACGGAGGAGGCAAACCTGGTAAAGTCTGGAAAAAGATCATATAATGGCACAAAACTCCCGAAGACTAAGGAAAGAGACTGGATAGTTAGAAAGAACGTTTACCCCTTCCCAAACCCAAGGAAATACAGGGAAACTTAAAGGCCCAGGTCTGTTCGGCAGCCTGCGTAGGCAGAGCGCAGCGCCCGTTGGCGGGCAGGGTGGGAGCAGGCTCTCTGCTGGACTACTAGAGCCTCGGGCCCCCGGGGAATGGCACTGCAGCTCTGGGCCCTGGTCCTCCTGGTCCCAGTGGGTGTCTGTGCAGACCCACAGCTCTGGAAGCTGAACTTCTTCCACAGCGAGACAAGGCTGGGCCACTTAGTCATGGGCGAGGCACTACAGTAGCCTCTTCAGGGGTATCTGTGCCCTCTGTGCCCTCCTTGGACCACCCCCTTCCTTTTCTTTGGCTATACTTTGCTTTGCTTTTCTCCTAAACGCTAAGGGTCCCCGCAAGACGTGCAACCAGGGGAGCAGTGGGCTTTAAAGACTCTCCCTGGCCTCGGTAACTTCTCTTCCTGAGTCTGGGCAGCCCAGTCCGGGCTTCCTCCCATTGCTGTGATCTTGCCTCTTCTACCTTAAACCTTTCCTTCGTTTCACTCTACTCAACTATAATAAATATACAGTAAATCTTGTCGCTATTGCTTAAATTCCTCCTTTGCAACTGTCCCTGAAATTCCTTTCTTGTGACACCACAAGAACCTATTTCCAGACTGTACCAGGGAAGACCTGCCTTGGTCCTGGTCTTTCTCCAGTAACAATAGCTCTCAGTACCTAACTCTTGTGAGAGCACTTATTATTCTACTATGATTCCCTGTGAACCCCTCTCTGTCCCAACTACTCCCTAAATTCCTTGGGGGCCAGCATCATATCTTATATTGCTCATTTTATTCAGCAATCGCCTCCTCTCAAATTCACTCAAGTTTTTCTAAGTGGGTGAATTAGTAAAATGACCAAATTACTCAGAAAAAGATATTTGTTTGCTACCAACATTTTTCTGTGATTAGAACCTCCCCCACCCAACTCATTTTTAGAGAATAAGTTTCACTAATCTTAATACACTGGAATATTTCTCTAAAGTTATCAGATATGAAAAAGGAATATTTTATATAAGATAAACTCATGCTGGACTTCATCCCGACAGAGTTAATTGCTGATGTCTCCAAAGCACTTCATTACAAGGTGGCCAGACTTGAAAGGTTTGAAAGCCAAAAAAGTCTAACAAAAACAGATGTCTCTCTCAGAGGGTAAGCCTTCCCAGCATAAGAAATGCTTCTGTGCTTTGCTTCAGAATACAGAAGTGCTTGACACACAAGCAATATGTGAAAGACAACAGGTATTTTTCAGATATTAAAAGAAAAGTATAGAAGTGAAGTTTTTGTTCATACAACAGAGCTCTGTTGTTTTGCAAATCAAGTTTAATTCCCATACACGCAAATATCCTCCAGGCACTGGAAAGACAGGGTGAAAAATTTTTAAAAAGGAGAGAAAAGTGCTGTACTTTAAAGGTTCTTTTTCCCCTACCTTGCCAAACTGGAAATGTGAAACTACTTAGCTCTCCAGAACAGTTTATCACCTTGCAAGAATGAAAACAAAACAAAAACCTAGCACATTTTTGGTAAATAAAGAAGTATAAATATGATAATTTGGTATAGTATTATGACCTAAGCATGCATTTTGAACGCTTCAAGAAATACAACATTGTCACAAGCTAATACGTTCTTCATTGTACCTATATGTCAGGACACCTATCAAAAACATGTCCAGTCAAAGGGTTGACA